>PVKP010044577.1:0-16649 GCA_004027715.1 Plecturocebus donacophilus | reverse complement strand
TTTCTTTCTTTTGCTGTTTCTTTCTCTCTCCTTTTCTAAAATCTCTTCCTCTTTCTTTCTTTCATTCTTTTTTTTTCTTCCTTTTGCTCTTTCTTTCTCCTTTTCTCTTTCTAAAATCTCTTCCTCTTTCTTTCTCTCTTTTATTCTTAAAAATAAATAAATAAATAAGTGAGACTCAATCTCAATGAATAAATAAATAGATGGAGAGAGAGAGGATAGTAATTATCTTATTAATCAAACTTGTAGTTTGTGTACTCAAGTTTTAATTGGATCTAATTTTCAGATCACACATATTTGCTCTCAAGAACCTATTTTTCATTGGACTTATTAAATGTTTTCATTTTTATCATTGATGATCATCCCTCCATGAAGGCAAGAACCGTACCTACCTTGACTACCACTGTCTCTCCAGTGCCATCTCAACTGTATGGAATCTGGTATAAACATAAATATCTACAAATGAAGAACCTGCTCTCAGACTGAGCGAGGGCTCATCCTGCCATCTAGCGGTCTATACGAGTAACAACTCCGTTAAACACCGTACTAACTCTAGAGGGCAGGTGTGCGTTCATACAGTCACTACTTTGGAAGATAAAAATATAAAGATAATACAGAAGGTAACAAGAATAGGTAAAAGGTAAAAGACTAGGATTACTATCACAATTGATTCCATCTCCTACATCTTCTAGAGACCTACACAATGATTACCAATATCCAGAATAATGACCATGAGACACTGCCACATTACAAAAAAAGGTATCCAATCTTTGGCTTCTCTGGGCCACGTTAGAAGAAGAAGAATTGCCTTGGGCCACACGTAAAATACACTAACACTAACAATAGCTGAGGAGCGGAAAAAGAAAATTGTAAAAAAAATCTTATAATATTTTAAGAAACTTGATGAATTTATGTTGGGCCGCATTCAAAGCCATCCTGCCATATGGCCCACGGGGCATGGGTTGACAAGCTTGTTTAAAGACATACAAAAGAAAATATACCAAGCATTCTTGTTAACAAATTTTTTTTTTTTAACCAAACTTCTTTCAGTGACATCTCTTAAGAAATTCTGCTCGCTAATATTTTGGGATTCTGTATTCATAATCAGAAAGTACCAAAACTCTACCATCATCCATGCAAAAATAAACCTGTATTTCACGGTGTTGGTAAGTAGAACTTACCTGATGTCTAGATCTATTTGGCAAAGGGTAAGCTCAGACTATGCTGACGTTTTTGCTGATGGCTGTAATTAAAGATAGTTTTACTCTAAATAGTCCAGACAAACCTGTCTTAAAATGCTAAAATATTTAACTGAAGTAAATTTTTTGTTTTATTCCTTTATTTTTTAAAAAGTGCAACTTCAAAATTCTCAAACGACTCTATACTCCAATTTATTGGTCAGTGGTCTACAAATATTCTCTAATACATAGAATGACATTGATAATGACTAATACTACTACTAATTTTACCAATACCAGTGTTACTCCACGATTTTCAACACTCACAATACCTGGGGTTGAAGGTGGAGATCAATATAGTTTTATTGTAAAGTAAAATTTAGCACTGTGTTTTGTATCTATCTCATAAGATACATGTACATTCTATCGGTATGCTTATTAGGACTGCCAGGACTAGACTGTAACAGTAAGTGCCCTTTTTTACCGAAAATGAGAACATTACTGGATTCAATGGCGTCCCTGTAGATTCACTGCTACTGCTTCTTTCACAACATATCTCCCTTATTACACACAGAGCCAGGCTTTCATCAAAGGAAAGGGAAATACTATCAGATTTGTGGCGTTTCCTTTGCCGTTCACCAGATAATTCAACTGAATTTTCTTCTGGATATGTAAGGAAAAAAGTACATTGCTGTGCTGTAATTTAGAAAGTAGAGCTGTTTTGAGTACGTATTTGTACAGAAACTTAGTTTTAATAAAATTAGTTTCAAAAGTTAACACTGGTTTTTTCAATCTGTCCAACTAAGAGTTAGATCAGAACACTATCTGCATGTGAGTGTTTATTTATACTAAACATACAAAAATTAGCTGGGCTTGGTGGTGGGTGCCTGTAATCCCAGCTACTCAGGAGGTTGAGGCAGGAGAATTGCCTGAACCCGGAAGACAGAGGGTCCAGTGAGCCAACACTGTACCACTGTACTCCAGTCTGGATGACAGATTGAGACTCTGTCTCAAAAAAAAAAAAAAAAAAAAAAAAAAAAAAAAATCAAGGTAGTGGAAGAGGAAGATAAAAAATGAATAGAAAAAAAGTTAAAGTCAGAATTAAATATAATTTGACTCTAAATTTTATGGTTGCCTATGAATCTATAATTCACATATCCCAAATTTTCTTTCCTCCTTTCTTTCTTTCTTTTTTATTTATCTATTTTTGAGACAGGTTCTCACTCTGTCACCTATGCTGGAATGCAGTAGTGCAATCTCAGCTCACTTCTGCCTCAACCTCCTGGGCAGCACAAGCGATCCTCTACCTCAGCCTCCTGAGTAGCTGGGGCCACAGGTGTACATCACCATGCCTGGATAATTATTGATTATTTTATTTATGTATTTATGTATTTATTTTTGAGACAGAGTCTCACTCTGTTCCTAGGCTGGAGTGCAGTGGTGAAATCTCAGCTCACTGCAACCTCCGCCTCCCAGGTTCAAGCAATACCCCTGCCTCAGCCTCCAGAGAAGCTGGGACTACAGAGGTGTGCCACCATGCCAGGCTAATTTTTTTATATTTTAGTAGACACAGGGTTTCACCATGTTGGCCAGGATGGGCTCGATCTCCTGACCTCATGATCCATCTGCCTCAGCCTCCCAAAGTGCTGGGATTACAGGTGTGAACCACTGCCCCCAGCCCCCAGTTTTCTTACACCGAATTTTAATTATTCTGCATTCATTAGGATAACAAATTTTTAAAATGTGGTCTCCTTACATGCCGGTGAGGGAATCAAGTAAGGAGTTGTCATCCAAGGATCACTTGTCCTTTGTCACAGTGTTGACGTCCTACAGTAAAGTCATGACTGCAAATTCCTCTGAAGCTCCATGAAATCTTTTCCTGCATGTGAATGTCAATGCAGCACTCTCCTGATATACTCACCTGCTACCCTGAGTTCTCTCTTACTAACCCTCAACAAGGTCAGCTCTTCTGAAGCAGATTCCTAGAACCTAGAATGACAGGGAGAATTCCATGTAGTCTAAGCAGAAAGGCTGAAATTCACACTCATTTTTAAATAAGAAAACTAATCTCTCCTGGGCAGGGATTAGAAAGCAAGATCTCTCACAGACATTTGATTTCCCAGTCCTTGTTGATATGTAAGCTAATTTTAGGTGGATATGATGGTTTTTAACATTTTAATAGCCATGCTTTTACTTAATGTATATTAGAAATATATATCTTGAAAAGTGGTAATGATATGAAGTTTCATTTTAAGGTAAGTAAAAAGTGAACCAGTTTTTTAAAAATACAAAGTATTCGAGACCAGAATGACCAACATAGTGAAACCCCATTTCTACTAAAAGTACAAAAATTACCTGGGCATGGTGGCACATGCCTGTAATCCCAGCTACTCAGGAAGCTGAGGCAGGAGAATCACTTGAACCCAGGAGACAGAGGTTGCAATGAGCCAAGATTGCACCACTGGACTCCAGCCTTGGTGACAGAGTGAGACTGTCTCAAAAAAAAAAAAAAAAAGAAGAAGAAGAAAAAGACTTATTCCCTTCTAATTCATTTTTGTAATGTGTAAGCTATTTACAAATAGGTACTTTAACTCTTACTAACATTTTCAGCACCCTCCATGACTGACTGCCACCTGATTGCCACTTATCACAGCATAAGCATGCCTGAGAAAGGGTGGTCTTACAAACTGGTTTGGGTCTGAGATATCACGTGTGCAGGCCCCTGTTGGGGAATTTGCGCTGTAGGGACTGCTTTCCTTATTGTCTCTGACCTAATATTGTCCTCTTTTCTCTTTACACATACAGACTGTTGGGCGGGAACTGCTGCTCCATCTGATCAACTACTTTGTAACCAGTGATGGCAAAGACCTTGAAATCACAAATCTGATCGATAGTACCTGGATACACATCATGTTCTCTTGGAGTGCTCTCTCAGTGCTGTTAAGAATCTACCGATGGCCAAGTGTAGTGCTTCATATCTGTAATCCTAGCACTTTGGGAGGCGAGGGAAGTGGATCACCTGAGATCAGGAGTTCGAGACCAGCCTGGCCAACATGGCAAAACCCCCATCTCTACTGAAAATACAAAAATTAGCCAAGTGTGGTGGCGTGCATACTTGTGATTCCTGTTACGCAGGAGGCTGAGGCAGGAGAATCACTTGAACTTGGGAGGCAGGGTTTGTAGTGAGCAGAGACAGCACCACTACACTCCAGCCTGGGTGACAGAGTGAGAGACTGTCTCAAAACAAAAAAAAGCTGGGCGCGGTGGCTCACACCTGTAATCCCAGCCCTTCGGGAGGCCGAGGCAGGCAGATCACGAGGTCAAGAAATTGACCAGCCTAACCAACATGGTGAAATCCCGTCTCTACTAAAAAATACAAAAACCAGCCAGGCATGGTGGTGCGTGCTTGCAGTCCCAGCTACTCGGAGGCTGAGGCGGAAGAATCACTTCGGGAGGCAGAACTGGGAGGCGGAACAGGGTGGCAGAGGCTGCATTGAGCCAAGATTGCCCCACTGCACTCCAGCCTGGAGACAGAGCGAGACTCCTTCTCAAAAAAACAAAACAACAAAAGAAGTCGACCAGGCGTGGTGGCCCACACCTGCAATCCCAGCACTTTGAAAGGCTGAAGCAGGCAGATCACCTGAGGTCAGGAGTTCAAGAGCAACTTGACCAACATGGTGAAACCCCATCTCTACTAAAAATGCAAAACTTAACCGGGCACGGTGGCGTGCACCTGTTGGGAGGCTGAGGCAGGAGAATCGCTTGATCCTGGGAGGGGGCCAGGCAGAGGTTGCAGTGAGCTGAGATAGCGCCACTTCACTGTAGCCTAGGCAAAAGAGCAAAACTCCACCTCCAAAAAGAGTCTACTGTTAGTGGACACCTTCAGTCTTCCCAACGTGATGCTTCCACTTTGTGGTTAAAAAATGCTTGACTTTGTTTTGTTTTTTTCGGCTCTTGTTGCCCAGGCTGGAGTGCAATGGCGCAATCTCGGCTCACCGCAACCTTCGCCTCCCGGATTCAAGATATTTTCCTGCCTCAGCCTCCCGAGTAGCTGGGACTACAGGCATGTGCCACCACACCCAGCTAGTTTTGTATTTTTAGTAGTAGAGAGGGGGTGTCTCCATATTGATTAGGCTGGTCTGGAACTCCAGATCTCAGGTGATCTGCCCGCCTGGGCCTCCCAAAGTGCTGGGATTACAGGCATGAGCCACCACGCCTGGCCAAAAAATGCTTGACTTTGAATGAATTTGGTCTTCTCATATGTCTCCTGTAAATAAATAAATAAATAAATAAATAAATGTGAGAAAAGGTGGAAAAGTTTTTTTTTTTATAGGGAGGAGGCTTTTTCAGCGAAATCCTCTCTTAAAAAAAAAAAAGATTGTTAGAATTCTGACACCATATCAACTTTTAACGACTACTGTTTTCTTAGAATGTTTCTCTTTTTTTGCCATTTATTGCACAGACAATAATTTGGGAGGGGGGATTTTAGAAAATCGTCATCAATGCAGACACAGTGGCTCAACATCTGTAATCCCAGCACTTTGGGAGGCCGAGGCCAACAGATCACATGAGGTCAGGAGTTCGAGACCAGCCTGGAAAACATGATAAAACAAAAATTAACCGAAAAATCACAGCTACTTGGGAGACTGAAGCAGGAGAATCTCTTGAACCCGGGAGGTGGAGGGTGTAGTGGGCCAAGATCACACCATTGCACTCCAGCCTGGGCAACAGAACGAGACTCCATCTCAAAAAAAAAAAAAAATGTTTAATGAACATAGTGTTCTTTATTTTTTTAATTTTTAGAGACAAGTCTCCCTCTGCCAAGCAGAGTGTACTGGTGCAATCATAGCTCATTGTAACATCAGATTCCTGGGCTGAAGAGATCCTCCCACCTCAGTCTCCCAAGTAGCTAGGACTGTGGGTGCAACCCACCACAGTTTTTGGATATAGGGTGTCATTATGTTGCCCAGGCTGATCACAAACTTCTGGCCTCAAGTGATCTCCTTCCTTGGCCTCCCAAAGTGTTGAGATTACAGGCATGAGTCACTGAGTCTGGCCCAGGTTGTTATTTTAAAATTGTCTCTTCGGGGTGTGGAGGGATAACATGAGGAGAAATACCAGACATAGGTGATGGAGGGATGAAGGCAGCAAACCATCTTGCCATGTATGTACCTATGCAACAATCCTGCATGATCTATGCATGGACCTGAACCTAAAGTTCAGTAAAAATAGTCTTTTCATCTTCTAAATCAACAAAAACTTCATAGTTGCTTTCACTGCCAATCAACATCCTTTGCTAAATGCCTACTCTATACATAATGCATTTAACAGTTGAAAGAAGGAGATACAAAATGATGTTACAACTTCCTATGGGAAGAAGATACAAAGGAACACATTGGTATGAACAGAATACCTGAGTTGTGAGTGTATAAAAAAGGCTTAATTCACCAGCTGCAGTGGCTCACACCTGTAATCCCAGCATATTGGGAGACCAAGGCAGGAGGATAGCTTGAGCCCAGGAGTTCAAGGCCAACCTGGGCAACATAGCAAGACCCTGTCTCTAAAAATACATACATATGTACATACATACAATACACACACACACACATGCATTAGCCAGTTATGGTGGCAACAGGCCTGTATTCCCAGCTAATCGGGCTGCAGTGAACCATATTTGTGCCACTGTACTACAGCCTGGGGGACAGAATGAGACCTGGTCTCAGCAAAAAACAAACAAACAAACAAACAAAGTTAGGGGGTGGGGGTAGGGGTTAAATCAAGGCTACCTAAGATGGATTTGGGGTGATTATGATCAAGAATGGATGCAACAGAATATCAAACTGCCATTCATTACAAGTGCTTGCTACTTGCCAGACGCCATCATAGGCTCTGTATATTTAATGTCTCTAGGGCTACTAGGCAAGTAAATACCAGATCTGTGACTTTGAATTTCCTATAATAAGCTTATGAACTCTGTTTAAGCAAAATGGTTTGAGAAGTGAAAAGCAAACACACATTTCATAGTGTTCTAAAAGTCTAAAATAATCCAGTAGAACATCAGAGATAAAACCCAAAAAGCAAGTTTCCCCTCCCATATTTAAATCAGGAGAGCAACATGATGATATCTGTAAACTATAACTGAATCAAAAATGGGGAAACCAAACGTAGTAAAATCCATTTAGGGAGACATTACTGTGATCTTGAAGGAAGGCCTACTTAATACAAGACGGTGGGCTGGGAAGGTGTGAACTAAAAATAGACACACTAAAATTTAACCTTGAAAAATAAATGAAATTCATCTAGAACATAATGGTAATGGAATAAATTTAAAAGGTAAAATTTTGGACCTGGCGTGGTGGATCACACCTGTAATCTCAGCACTTTGGGAAGCCAAGACGGACAGACCACTTGACCCTAGGAGTTTGAGACCAGCCTGGGCAACATGATGAAACTGTCTCTATGAAAAATTCAATAATTAGGCTGGCCACAGTGGCTCATGCCTGTAATGTCAGCACTTTGGGAAGCCACGGCAGATAGATCACAAGGTCAGGAGTTTGAGACCAGCCTGGCCAACATGAGGAAACCCTGTCTCTACTAAAAATATAAAAGAAGTTAGCCAGGTGTGGTGGCAGGCTCCTGTAATTTCAGCTACTCAGGAGGCTGCAGTAGAAGAATCGCTTGAACATGGGAGGCGGAGGTTGCAGTGAGCTGAGATTGCGCCACTGAACTCCAGCCTGGGTGACAGAGCAGGACTCTGTCACAGGGAAAAAAAAATGAAATGAACAAAAAAAAAACCATAGCTGAGCATGGAGGCTTGAACCTGTGGTCACCAGCCTATTGGGAGGCTGAAGTGGGAGGATTGCTTGAGCCTAGGAGGTTGAGGCTGTAGTGGGTCATGTTTGCAGCACTGCACTCCAGCCTGGGTGACAGAGCAAGACCCCATCTCAAAACAAAGCAAACAAACGTAAAATCTTGGAATTAGGAAAGATGCTATTTTGATAAACTGGCTTTAAGTTGTTGGCTGGACAACTAAGTTGTAGCATTCTGAAGACAGCAGAGATATGGGATTGTAGGATTGAAACAGATGAGAGCTAAATCCTATGGATTTTTTTTTTAAGTCTTTAAATGAGAGCTTTAAAGGAAAGCAACAGCAATCATTTCAGATGCATTATGAACAAGTTACTGAACATGGCTCCCATCTGCTTGTTTTATGGCTCTGGTTTTATTTTCTGTTGCCTTTCATTTGTTTGTTAGTTCATTTTACAATTTGCTACTTCTGAATACCTTTCATGTGCTGGTACTTTCAGATATCTATCTCAAAGTATTATTTGTTAATGTCACAAAGTCCCTATTATATATAACTGAAAGCTGGCTACATGATAGACAATATGATCATAAACTTTTAAACAATTTTTAAGCTGAAGAAATATTTTTTTTGTAAATATAAAATCAAAATGTAATGCAGCATCCAACCATAAAGGTCAACTACAAACTTTTCATAGTGCTATTAACAACTCCGGGTTACCATCATAAGCCTTAGACCTACACACCAATTATCTTTAAAACCCTTAATTAGCCCAGGTACAGTGGCTCATGCCTGTAATCCCAGCACTTTGGAAGGCCAAGGAGGGCACATCACTTGAGATCAGGAGTTTGAGACTAGTATGGCCAACAGATGAAACCTCATCTATGCTAGAAAAACAAAAATTAGCCAGATGTGATGATGGGGTCCTGTAATCCCAGCTACTCGGGAGGCTGAGGAGAATCACCTGAACTCAGGAGGTGGAGGTTGCAGTGAGCAAAGATCATGCCACTGCACTCCAGCCTGGCAAAAGCTACCCACCTCTGGCTTAGGGGCCCAGAAGCTCCTGCTTCAAAGCCAGCTTTCTTTTTGAGACGGAGTACTGAGGTGCAATCTTGGCTCACTGCAACCTCTACCTCCCAGGTTCAAGCAATTCTCCTGCCTCAGTCTCTTGAATAGTGGGGACTACAAGCATCTGCCACCACACCCGGCTAATTTTTTGTGTTTTTAGTAGAGATAGGTTTCACTGTGTTAGGCAGAATGGTCTCAATCTCCTGACTTGTGATCCATCCACCTTGGCCACCCAAAGTGCTAGGATTACAGGTGTAAGCCACCGCTCCCAGCCAAAGCCAGCTTTGTTATTGTTTTTGGTGTGGTTTTTGTTTTTGAGACAGTCTCACTCTGCCACCCAAGCAGTGGCATGATCTTGGCTCACTGCAACCTTCACCTCCCTGGTTCAAGTGATTCTCCTGCCTCCTGCTGAGTAGCTGGGATTACAGATGCATGCCACCATGCCCTGCTAATTTTTGTATTTTAAGTAGAGAGGCGGTTCCACCACGCTGGTGAAGCTGGTCTCAAACTCCAGACCTTAGGTGATTCACCCGCCTCGGCCACCCAAACTGCTAGAATTATGAGCCACCACGCCCAGCAAAAGCCACCTTTTAAGATTCAGGTCTCAATGCTTTCATTTAGTAAATTCTTACTGAGCACTTACATTTCTGTATCACAATCAAGAGGTTCCCAATTTGGTGGAACTTTCAAAGACGAGGCAGACAGGTAAAGGCAATTACAATCTGGCTTTTCATGCTGACAAGTGGCATGGTGGCTAGCCCAAACTCCCCTCCCTGTCCCAGCTATATGCTATATAGATCATTCACGATCACTTAGGCCAGCTTGCCATGTGACCTACGCAAAGACAGGGTGAACAAATCCTTTCTTACTCCTACTAACTTGGAACATCATTCTGTCAAGTTGCTCTCACTGGAGACTCCCAACTGCTTCAAGCTGCGCAGTGATATTTGTATTTCTAAAGGGGGCAGGCATAGCCATTCCAGAAACATATTCAGACTTGTACCTTTTGTTACCCAAATATACGATATTCAAACAATTTCCATTTTAACTCATTAAAAAATTAAGATCAAATAATCGCATTCTTAAAACAGCTCTTAATCACTAAATAAATCATTTATTTATAAATCAATACATGTGTACAATACAGAACCTAAGAATTTAGATTTTAATAACCCATAAACATGTTGCAGATTTAAATTTTGTATAAATAGCAATCATTGTATATATATATCTTATGTGTACTTTGTTTATAATCACATTTATGCTACACTCCTCAAGAAAAAAAACAGATTCTGCTTGGTTCAACTTCAAATAAGGCTTTGAGGAATTCCAAAGGTAAAGTACTAATCCCTTTGGCCACTGGTTTCATAAGTCAATGTGTGGGTGTGTCTTTTTTTTAAACAACAATGTAACAATGTACCATTAGTAAAACTGCTGTGCAAAATTATCCCTGCGGCCTATTCTAAGCTTACAGTTCAGTTGATTTTATTGTAAGTATCTATAAATCACATGTGGGAGAAAAACACTAAACCAGATAGTTATTTTCACTATTTTGCTTAAGATTCATATTTAAATATAAATCAAGAAGTTAGTCTACAGTTTGATATTTTTACATTATAAATGTTTTATAAAATTTAAACTGATACATAATTGTAAATATTTATGGCACATGTACTGTTTCAGGTACAATGTGTATCGCTCAAATCAGTGCAATTAGCACACCCATCAACTCAAACATTTATCATTTATTTGTAGCAAGAACAATCAATAATTAACTATAGTCACCCTACTGTGCAATAGGACATCGGAACTTATTCCTCCTAATTAATCTTTGTACCCATTAAAAGTGGTTTTGTAGGCTGGGTGCAGTGGCTCATGCCTGTAATCCCAGCACTTTGGGAGGCTGAGATGGGCAGATCACAAGGTCAAGAGATTGAGACCATCCTGGCCAACATAGTGAAACCCCATCTCTACTAAAATATAAAAATTAGCTGGGCGTGGTGGTACATGTCTGTAGTCCCAGTTACTTGGGAGGTTGAGGCAGGAGAATTGCTTGAACCCAGGAGGCAGAGGTTGCAGTGAGCCGAGATCGCACCACTGCACTCTAGCCTGGCGCCTGGCAACAGAACAAGACTCTGTCTCAAAAAAAAAAAAAAAAAAAAAAAGTGGTTTCATGTACAAATACTAGACAGATGTACTATCCATACATTGTTTTCCAAAATTATTATGTGGCTTTTTAAAACAAAACCACACAACAAATTTTAAAAGGCACTGAGATACATCTCCTTCTAGATCATTGCTAGACTTAAAATGTAAATCTTGTTCTACCAGGAATCACAGTTAGAACTGAGTATTTGCCAAAGCAGAAATTATATAGCATCATTTCAGGCAAAGGTTATTCAGCTCTCCTTCCCAACTACCTATCAGAATAGTTAAACCGGGTCAAAACAGTCCAGCAAACTAGGCTTCATTATATAAGGCCGTTTTGTTCTAAAATGCTAATAAACCAAAACAAGAAATATTAAACTCAAAATATATTATTTGAGCTATTTTCATACAAACTGTTGGTTCCTTATATCCTCCCTTCTATAACAATAAAGGGCATTTTTATGGCTAAGAAAATTTTACGTCTATCACTGGCCATAAATTTTTGAATTTTGTCATTAGTTATTACATAAATGTTGCCTAGTATCGCTAACCAAACGGCATAACTACTTTATGTCCACATTTCAATTCTGCATTTACAAACAGAATTTTCAGGATTTACATAAATGTATCTATCAGTGAAGAGTTAACAACAACATGCAATCTAATATGCCTATTATCTGATGTTTTATAGATAGCAATGTAGGTGATTTTTTAATCACCTTTCATTTCAGTGCCCTTATAGAAAAAATAAATCAGGCTGGGTGCAGTGGCTCACGCCTGTAATCTCAGCAATTTGGGAGACCGAGGTGGGCAGACCATGAGGTCAAGAGATCCAGACCATCCTGGACAAGATAGTCTCTACTAAAATACAAAGAAAATTAGCTGGGCAGAGCGCCTGTAGCCCCAGCTACTTGGGAGGCTGAGGCAGAATTGTTTAAACTCAGAAGGAGGAGGCTGCAGTGAGCCGAGATCGCACCACTGCACTCCAGCCTGGCACCTGGCAACAGAGCAAGACTGTCTCAAAAAAAAAAAAAAAAATCAATAATTCAGAGGTTTTAAGTCTCCAAAGAGATTTTCATATGTAAATATATTAGTAGTTACAGACGAGATTTTTAGAGAACCTCTTCCATGCCTGCATCCTGTTGTAACTGCTGTATCATCTTTTCTTCCAGCTGCTTTGTCTGCAAAAGGGGTCAAGATGAGTTTTGCCTGACTTCCTTGATGTCTTGAACTTTCTGTAGTCCTTTATTTTTCTTCAGTTTGTTCATTATAACTTTAGTCTGCAATTGTTTGATCTTTGCATCTGTCTTCACTGCATCAGTAATTTTATTCTTCAGTTCTTGCTGGTATTTGACAGGTTCATTTCTATATTTTTCAATTTCAAATGAATTATCCACTGTAAGCTCATTATTATCAGTTGCTTTGCTGAATGCTTTAATTCACCTAACCTTTTGAGAATTGCACTGCTAAAGTTTTTATGACATTTGGATTCACACAATCTGAACACCTTGCAGTAGCTGCAGATGAACACCGTGATGTGACCAGGGTAGATTGGATCTAAAAGACACTAACACTTCTCAGTACACATGCTGAGCTCGCATGGGCCTCCACTGACCAAACATGGAGCCAGAGGGGAAGTCAAGAGGCATCTTGGAATTCCACATTCTGACCTTGCCATTCTTGAAGGAAAAGGATGCATAATTTCTGGATAACTCAGAAAAAACTTGCAATTTTTCCAGTTAGTTGTTAAACAATTCTGTTCATTATATTTCTGAATAAACCTTTCTGAATTCACGGGTTTCTGAAACTGGCCTTAAGCAAAAGTCTGAAGCCTAGGCTGGGCACCAAGTAACCCAGCCCAGGAAGATCTGAAGTGTCCTACAGTTGTTTTTCAACTTAGGGGAAACAACAGGTTCCACTAAATCCCGAAAAGATTTTTTTGTGTGAAAAAGGGCTTGATAGACTAGGTTAGACTCCCAAGACAATTCCACATTTTACTCAGGAGGCTTTAAAAAGTTTTGTCTTATGGATAAATGGTAGCTGTTTTCACTGGTAGCATCATTATCCCCATCCCTTACTACAGTTTATAGAAAAAAGGCTGGAGAATAAGAAGTACATTTTTACAGCTGGATGGGGTGGTTCATGCCTATAATCCTACCTAGCACTTCCGGAGGCCAAGACAGGAGGATCTCTCAAGTCCAGGAGTTCAAGACCAGCCTGGAAAACATAAGGAGACCCTGTCTCTATTGCAAAAACAAGAACTCTTAAAGAAAGAAAAAAAAAAAAGTACATTTTTATTTACATAGCACCAAATAATATAAGAGCCAATTTTTTTTTTTTTTTTTTTTTTTTTTTTTGTAACATAGAGTATTTTGGAGAGAAACTAAAGATCAGAAGGTTTAAGAATACCTAAAATTTGAGGCCAGGTACAGTGCCTTACACCTATAATCCCAGCATTTTGGGAGATTGAGGCATGTGGATCACTTGAGTTTAGGAGTTCAAGATCACTGTGCCAACATGGTAAAATCCTGTCTCTACTAAAAACACAAAAACAAGATCACCCTGCCAACATGGTGAAATCCTGTCTCTACTAAAAATACAAAAAAATCAGACGGTGTTTGTGGCTCATGACTGTAATCCTAGCTGCTCTGCAGGCTGAGTCAGGAGACTGCTTGAACCGAGAAGGTGAAGACTGCAAGACTGTGCCACTGCACTCCAGCCTGGGCAACCAACCGAGTGAGACTATGTCTCAAAAAAAAAAAAAAAAAAAAAGAAAGAAAGAAAGAAAAGAAAAGAAAAAAAAACTAAATCTTTCCACCAATTTCCCTTTACATGAAAGGTACTAAATAAGTTACATTTAAATGCCATATATATATATATATTTTAAAAAATAGATAATTCTCATTTAAGACAGAGTAGAAATTACTTAAAATTTGGGCTTGTAAAGAATGAGCTATTCAATTCAAATTATGTTAAAACCCAAATATAAAATAGACACAGAAGTAAAATTTTCTTCAAAGTATTTACTATTTCACTACTAAAGTAAGTCAATTATACTAAAGAGAAGAAATTCACATGGATTGAAGCATTTTCTCACTTAGATATATGTAAATAAATTTCATGCTGTCTGAATCCTCAGGGTTAATTAGTTAGAAATATAATTCTCGGTTCGGCCTGGGCAGGCTATTTCTCAGTACAGCCGCGGTGGCCGCTCCTGGGACCAGGGCCTTTTGTTTGGGGCAGCCGCAGGGAGGCCCTGGAGCGGTGAGGTCGGAGGCCTTCCCCAGCTCACTGGGTCCCGGCCGCCCCTCACGGGCATGGGGGACTGCCACCCCGCCTTAGGCCTGCCCCGCCCGGCCTGAGGGGAGGAACTGGCTGGGCCTTGCCAGGCGGCCCAGCCACCGCAGGAGTCACCTCTGCTCTCAGTGCTTCCGACCTGAGGCTGTCCCTTGTCCCTTGGGCCGACGCCATTAAGATCAGAGATGCCAAGAAATCCTCTTTCCCCTGGTTTGGCATGGACACTGGGGGAACTCTAGTAAAGCTCCCGTACTTTGAACCTATTGATATCATAGCAGAGGAAGAACAAGAAGTTGAGAGTTTAAAAAGTATTTGGAAATACCTGACTTCTAATGTAGCATATGGATCCACGGGCATTCGGGATGTACATCTTGAACTGAAAGATTTAACACTTTTTGGCCTAAGAGGGAACTTGCACTTTTATCAGGTTTCCAACACAGGACCTGCCTACTTTTATCCAAATGGGAAGAGATAAAAACTTCTCAACATTGCAAATGGTGTTACGTGCTACAGGAGGTGGTGCTTCCAAGTTTGAAAAAGATTTTCACACAACTGGAAACCTCCACCTGCACAAACTGGATGAACTTGACTGTCTTGTAAAAGGCTTGCTGTATATAGACTGTTTCAATTGACAAGTGGAGTGCTATTATTTTGCTAATGCCTCAGAGCCTGAGCTATGCCAAAAGATGCCTTTTAACCTTGATGATCCCTATACACTGCCTGTAGTGAATACTGGCTCAGGAGTCCGTATTTTAGCAGTCCATTCCAAAGACAACTATAAACGAGTGACTGGGACAAGCCTTGGAGGGGGTACCTTTCTGGGTTTATGCAGTTGACTGGCTATGAAAGTTTTGAAGAGGCTCTTGAAATGGCATCCAAAGGTGACAGCACACAAGCTGACAAGCTGGTCCGTGATATTTATGGAGCAGATTATGAGATTGGTTTGCCAGGTTGGGCTGTAGCATCTAGTTTTGGGAATATGATTTATAAGGAGAAGCGAGAATCTGTTAGTAAAGAAGATCTGTCAAGAGCTACTTTAGTTACTATCACCAATAACTGGTTCTGTGGCACGAATGTGTACTGTTAATGAGAAAATAAGAGTTGTCTTTGTTGGAAACTTTTTATGTGTCAATACCCTCTTAATGAAACTTTTGGCATATGCACTGGATTACTGGTTAAAAGCTCAACTGAAAGCATTGTTTCTAGAACATGGATAGTTTGGAGCAGTTGGTGCACTTCTTGGGCTGCCAAATTTCAGCTAAAGAAACAGGTCTCTCTGCTAATAAATGTCATCCAAGAGGAACTAAAACCAGAGGCATTATTACTGCATTGTTTGTCACTGGTAACCAAAAGATAAAAGAGTAGCATAAGCTGCTGAATGTTGTCATATTAAAGGAGAGAACTTAGTAATGTCAAGTATTGCTCACTGACATGCTTTCCCTTTTGTAGATAGCCAGTGTTAAATCCTTATATGCAATACAGCCTCTGATTATTGAGCTTCCTCTTAAAAAGATTTTTTTATTTTATGTAGCCAATATTACAGTACTGTATGCTCAAACACAAATCTTAAAGTTTTGGAAATGTTTAGCTTATGAAAATAATCGACTCTGAATATTTGTTACAAGTCTGTTTTATGTGTTTTGATTACTAGTGAGCAGAAAATAACATATTCTGTATCCAAAATTATTGAAATGGCAATCAAACATGATCATTTTTATGTGATTTCAGAAATGTTAAGGCAATACTTCTAATTATTGTATATCACCCCAAAGCATGTTTATGTGATCTTTCCCCATAAGTATCTTTTCTCAAATGCCATAATTAACTGAAATACTATTACTAAATTTTCACATGAATTCTAAAATGGAAAAAAAAAAAAAAGAAATATAATTCTCTTATACACAGGGCAACTAGGGGAAATAAGTTAGCACAATCATTTGAATTGGTTGTCTACATACTGGGCAGGGCTTATTCCTCTTCTTTAGCTTCTTTGCACATGTAAAGCAGGCCATAAGATGTCCTGTTTTGCCATGGACAATGCAACCATTTTTAGGTCGACCTTGACAAATCACACAAGGTTCAATGGCATTAAGGGGCAAACTAGATTCCATACTTTCTTCTTTGTCTTGTGTTTCTTCCCTTTCAGACTCTTTTGC
>PVKP010044576.1:0-16643 GCA_004027715.1 Plecturocebus donacophilus | reverse complement strand
CTCTGATATCCTTTCTTCTGCTTGGTCAATTTGGCTATTGAAACTTGTATATGCTTTGCAAAGTTCTTATGCTGTTTTTCAGCTCCATCAAGTCATTTATATTCTTCTCTAAGCTGTTTATTCTAGTTAGCATCTCATCTAACCTTTCTTCTAAGTTCTTAGTTTCTTTGCATTGGGTTAGCACATGTTCTTTTAGCTCTGAGAAGTTTGTTATTACCCACCTTCTGAAGCCTGTTTCTGTCAATTCAACAGATTCATTCTCCATCTACCTTTGATCCAGAGCTGATGAGGAGTTGTAATCCTTTGCAGGAGAAGAGACATTCTGGTTTTTGGTGTTTTCATCCTTTTTGCACTGGTTTCTTCCCATCTTAGTGGCTTTATCTACCTGTGGTCTTTGTATTTAGTGACTTTCAGATGGGGTCTCTGAGTGGATGTGCTTTTTGTTGATGATGAAGTTATTTCTCTCTGTTTCTTAGTATTCCTTCTAACAGTGAGGCCTCTTTGCTGCAGGACTGCTGGAGGTCCACTCCAGACCCTGCTTGGCTGGGGATCACCCACAGGGGATGCAGAACAGTAAGGATTGCTGCCAGTTTCTTCTTCTGTTATCTTCATCCCAGAAGGGTACCTGCCAGATGTCAGCCTGAGCTCTCCTTTATGAGGTATCTCTTTGGGTATATGGGGGTCAGGGAGCTGCTTGAGGAGACAGTCCCTTATAGTAGCTCAAGTGCTGTGCTGGGAGCTCTGTTGTTCTGTGCAGAGCTGCTGGGAAGGTACTTTTAAGTCTGCTGCAGCCGAACTCATAACTGCCTCTTTTCCCAGGTACTCTATCCTAGGAAGCTCAGCTTTATTTATAAGTTCTTGTCGTGCTCCTGCTTTTTTTCATAGATGCCCTGCCCGACACGGAGTATTCTAGTCACAGTCTGCCAGCAGAGGCGTTGCTGAGCAGGCGTTGCTGAGCAGGCATTGCTGAGCAGTCTGCCAGCAGAGGCGTTGCAGGCTCTGCCCAGCTGCTGTGTCAACTGTCTCAGTAGTGGCAGTCACCCTTCCTCCCACTGAGCTGGACTGTCCTGGGTCCAGATGTGCTTGCTGTGAAACTCTCAATCCAGAGCATTTCAGATTGCTTGTTTTGTGGGGGTGGTACCGCAAGCCAGATCACCTGGTTCCCTGTCTCTGCCCTCACCCTTTTGGTTGAATGGGTGGCTCTGTCTCCCAGGCATTCCAGTCGCCAGTGGAAACAGCTGCCCAGATTTGTGTGAGTTTCTGTGTGCCAACCCGGCACCAGCTGAAGCCACCATGCTGAAAACTCATGGCACTTTTCAGCCGGGGAATCTCCTGGTCTGTGGGCAGTGAAAACTTGTTTGGAAATGTAGTAGGCACTCACCCTCTGCATTGTTCTTGCTAGGAACTGCACTCCAGAGCTGTTCCTATTCAGCCATCTTGGATCCTCTCCCCCAAAGTTTACCTTTTTTTAAAAAAGAAATACAATTCAAACACTCTCTTCTTTCTGCCTATCAATTGATTTATGTAGGGCTATGATGCTTGGAGTTGCTGTAGCCATCTTGACTTGATCTTGACAACTTTGAGTTACTGAATTTTCTAACCCTGAAACAGTCTTCCTGTGGGTTCACTATGAGAAATAATATACTTCATTGTAGAAACTCATTTCATTAAAAATATCTGGTTGCATACAGCTGAAACCAATTATGGAGATACACAGCTCCATGGAGAAAAGAATTGAACCAATTTTTTAACATCTACTACAAGACATTGTTTTAGATTCTTTATATACTTCAATTAATCTTCAACCAAAAACTACAAGTGAGGTAAGTATGATTATAATTCTCATTTTGTAGATAAGAAAATTCAGAATGAAACAGGTTAAAGCAATAGAAAAATGTTATATTGCTTATAAAGGCAACATTAAAACTCAAACCCTGTCCTTTGGTAAAAACAGTCCTCTTTGCAGACACAGCTTAATGTCCTACTTTTTAAAATGCTTATTTTTTAAAAAAGATATTTTAACAAATTGAAGTAAGCTTGATTGGGCACCCAACATGAGGACCAAGGGTCTACAGCCAGCTTGTTTTCCTTTCCCTTAATTATCTTGGATGGTGCTCTTACTGCTCTCTAGGGCCTTGCATTCTTTGTATTTTAGATTTCCTTTGACTTTGGGTTATAGTAAATAAAGCTGGAATTCTTTCTCTTGCTCATTACACTGTAGACACAGGAGACCCTGACAGAACCCCTAATGCAAATGGGAGTTTCAAATGCTGATGGGAAAGAACACGTCAGGTCTCATGGGATGACTCAGTGCTTTGTCAATAACTCATCCAAATTAGGAGTGGGAGGGTCCCCATTTTCAGGCTAATTTCTGGCACTTTGTTAAAGTTTTTCTCTTTGCACTGTCATCTAGGTCACATTCCCTACTCTCAGGATGCCAGTGGGCATCAAGTTTAATAAAGTCTTCTAGTGGCTGCTCTCCCAATGTTTCCCTGGTGATCCAGGAGAGACTACACAGCTACAGATACTGATGTAGGTGAAAATGCTGCTAGCAGTGATACCACTTTTAAGTCTAACTCTGACAATGAATGTGATTTAAATAGATAAAAAGTGTGTCAATGTAATATAGACAGACATAGGCATAGATATAGAGAGATAGAGAGATAAATATGTTTTTTCAGGGTTCAAAATCCAGCTTCCAGCTTCCAGGTCAGGTTAAGTGTACTACTTAATCTTCCTAATTTGTAAAATGGAAAGTGTAATAACTATGATACTAAGAGGGTTTAAACTAGAGATACTTGGAGTTTAACCACAGGAGTACAGTGTTCCCTTAGCTAACCCAAACCTGACCCACAAGTTTAGTCTGCATTATATGTGACATCCTATAATCCCTTCTATCTCATGATCTTTATAGATTTCTGAGCTTAGGATATTGCTTGTGGTTCAAGTATTTGCTTTGTAGAATCAGTGTGATTTTAGCATTAGCTTTATCTTTGCCATATTGATACTGTATGTTGGAAAACACATTACTGCTCTAATATCCCTAGATCCATAATATAAGTAGCACTTTGATCAAGACAGGAATGAGTTAATGCACTGAATGGCTAAAGCAAACATGCTAATATCTCAAGAACCTAAACCTAAGATCCTAAATGAAACCCTTAAAATAATAATTAAACAATTAACCCTTTTCCTTCACTTACTAATGGTTTCCATTCTTTGTTATGAGAGATGGGATAATAAGATGATCAGAAAAAGCTGAATTAGGAGAGTATATGTAAAGAGAGATTTTTTCTACCTAAATAAGAATTTCCTAAAGAAAATACCACATGATTATTTCAATAGATGCAGAAAAGGCTTTCAATAAAATTCGAAACCCTTTCATGTTAAAAACTCTCAATAAATTAGGCCTTGAAGGAATACACCTAAAAATACTAAGAGCTAATTATGAAAAATCTACAGCCAATATCATACTCAATGGGCAAAAGCTAGAAACATTCCTCTTGAAAACTGGCATAAGACAAGGATGCCCTCTATTACCATTCTTATTCAACATAATATTGGAAGTTCTTGCCAGAACAATCAGACTAGAGAAAGAAATAAAGAGCATCAAAATGGGAAGGGAGGAAGTCAAACTATCCCTGCTTACAGATACCGTCTCATAGCTAGAAAACTCCATAGTCTCAGCCTAAAAGCTCTGTAAGCAGATAAATAAATTCAGCAAAGTTTCAGGATACAAAATCAGTGTACAAAAATCACTAACATTCCTATACACAACAACTGTCAAGCTGAGAGCCAAATCAGGAACACAATCCCATTCTCAACTGCCACAAAAAGAATAAAATACCTGAAAATACAGCTAACAAGGGAGATGAAATATCTCTAAAAGAACCACAAAACTTTGCTCAAAGAAATCAGAGATGACACAAAGAAATGGAAAAGCATTCCATGTTCATAGAAAGGAAGAATCAATATTCTTAAAATAACCATAATCCCTAAAGCAATTTATAGATTCAATGCTATTTCTATTAAACTACCAATTACATTCTTTACAGAACTAGGAAAAAAACTATTTTTAAATTCATATGGAATCAAAAAAGAGCCCATATAGCCAAAACAATCCCAAGCAAAAAGAACAAAGCTGGGGATTCCTAGGAAAATGGCTGAAGAGGAACAGATCTGGTCTGCAGCTCCCAACAAGATCAATGCAGAAGGTGGGTGATTTCTGCATTTTCAATAGAGGTACCTGGCTCATCTCACTGAAACTGGTTAGACAGTGGGTGCAGCCCACAGAGGGGGAGCAGGAGCAGGTGGGGCATTGCCTCACTGGGAAGCACAAGGTGTTGGGGAACTCCCTCCCCTAGTCAAGGGAAGCCATGAGGGACTGTGCTGTTAGAAACAATGCATTCCAGCCAGATACTACACTTTTCCAACAATCTTTGTAACCCACAGACCAGGAGATTCCCTCAGGTGCCTACACCACCAGGGTCCTGGATTTCAAGCACAAAACCAGGTGGTTGTTTGGGCAGACACCAAGCTAGCTGCAGGAATTTTCTTCATACTCCAGTGGTGCCTGGAACACCAGCAAGACAGAACCATTCACTTCCCTGGTAAGGGGGTTGAAGTAAAAGAGCCAAGTGGTCTAGCTCAGCAGATCCCATCCCCATGGAGCCCTTAAAGCGAAGATCTACTGGCTTAAAATTCTTGCTGCCAGCACAGCAGTCTAAAGTTGACCTGGGACACTTGAGCTTGGTGGGGGAGAGGTGTTGGCCATTACTAAGGCTTGAGTAGGCAGTTTTTCCCTCACAGTGTAAACAAAGTCACCAGGAAGTTCAAACTGGGCAGAGACCACTTCGGCTTAGCAAAGCGAATGTAGCCAGAGTGCCTCTCTAGATTCCTCCTGTCTGGGTAGGGCATCCCTGAAAGAAGGAAGCAACCCCAGTCAGGGGCTAGATCAAACTCCCATCTCCCTGGGACAGAGCACCTAGGAGAAGGGGCAGCTGTGGGGGCCGCTTCAGCTGACTTAAATGTTTTTACCTGCCAGCTCTGAAAAAAGCAGCAGATCTCCCAGCATAGTGCTCAAGCTCTGCTAAGTGACAGACTGCCTCCTCAAGTGGGTCTCTGACCTCCCATGCCTCCTGACTAGGAGATACCTCCTAGCAGGGGTCAACAGACATCTCATAAAGGAGAGCTCCAGCTGGCATCTGGCAAGTGGCCCTCTGAGATGAAGCTTCCAAAGGAAGAAACAGACAGCAATCTTTGCTGTTCTGCAGCCTCCACTAATGATAGCCAAGCAAACAGGGCCTGGAATGGACCTCCAGCAAACTCCAGAAGACCTGCAGCAGAGGGGCTTGACTGCTAGAAGGAAAACTAACAAACAGAAAGGAATAGCATCAACATCAACAAAAAGGACATCCAAACATAAACCACATCGAAAGGTCACCAACATCAAAGACCAAAGATAGATAAAACCACAAAGATGAGGAAAAATCAGCGCAAAAAGGCTGAAAATTTCAAAAACCAGAATGCCTCTTCTCTGAAGAACCACAACTCCTTGCCAGCAAGGGAACAAAACTAGAAGGATAATGAGTTTGAGAAATTGACATATCTAGGCTTCAGAAGGCAGGTAATAACAAACCTCTTCAAGCTAAAGGAGCATGTTCTAACCCAATGCAAGGAAAGTAAGAACCTTAAAAAGGGGTTTAATTAGCAAAGAGGAATTGCTAACTAGAATATCCAGTTTAGAAAAGAACATAAATGACCTGATGGAGGTAAGAAACAGCATGAGAACTTCATGGAGCATACACAAGTATCAATAGCTAAATTGGCCAAGCAGAAAAAAAAGGACATCAGAGATTTAAGATCAACTTAATGAAATAAAGCATGAAGACAAGATTAGAGAAAAAAGAATAAATAGGAATGAACCAAGGCTCCAAGAAACATGGGACTATATGAAAAGATCAAATCTAAGTTTGACTGGGGTACTTGAAAGTGATGGGGAGAATGGAATTAAGTTGGAAAACACTCTTCACGATATTATCCAGGAGACTTTCCCCAAGCTTGAAAGACAGGCCAACATTCAAATTCAGGAAATAGAGAGAACACCACAAACATACTCCTCGAGAAGAGCAACTCCAAAACACCTAATCGTCAAAATCACCATCGTTGAAATAAAGGAAAAAATGTTAAGGTCAGCCAGAAAGAAAGGTTGGGTTACCCAGAGAGGGAAGTCCATCAGACTAACAGCAGATTTCTCGGCAGAAACCCCACAAGCCAGAAGAGAGTGGGGGCCAATATTCAACATTATTAACGAAAAGAATTTTCAAACCAGAATTTCATATCCAGTCAAACTAAGCTTTATAAGCAAAGGAGAAATAAAATCCTTTATATATAAGCAGATGCTGAGAGATTTTGTCACCACCAGGCCTGCCTTACAAGAGTTCCTGAAGGAAGCACTAAATACGGAAAGAAAAAACCAGTACCAGCCACTGCAAAAACATACCAAATTGTAAAGACCACTGACACCATGAAAAAACTGCCTCAACTAATGGCCAAAATAATCAGCTAGCATCATGATGACAGGATCAAATTCACACATAACAATATTAACTTTAAATGTAAATAGGCTAAATGCCCCAATAAAATGGCACAGACTGGCAAATTGAATAAAGGGTCAGGAACCATCAGTGTGCTGTATTCAGGAGACCCATTTCACATGCAGATACACACATAGGCTCAAAATAAAGGGATGGAGGAATATTTACCAAGCAAATAAAAAGCCAAAAAAAAGCAAAGGTTTCAATCCTAATCTCTGATAAAACAGATTTAAAACCAACAAAGATCAAAAAAGACAAAGAGTGGCATTACATAATAATAAAGGGATCAATGCAGCAAGAAGGGCTAACTGTCCTAAACATATATGTACCCAATACATGGGTACCCAGATTCATAAAGCAAGTTCTTAATGACCTACAAAGAGACATAGACTCCCACGTAATAATAGTGGGAGACTTTGACACCTTAATATCAGTATTAGACAGATCAATGAGACAGAAAATTAACAAGGATATTCAGGACTTGAACTCATCTCTGGACCAAGTGGACCTAATAGATATCTACAGAATTCTCCACCCCAAATGAACAGAATACACATTCTTCTCATTACCACATCACACTTATTCTAAAATTGACCACAGAATTGAAAGTAAAGCACTCTTCTGCAAATGCAAAAGAATAGAATCTTAACTAACAATCTCTCAGATCACAGTGCAATCAAATTAGAACTCAGGATTAAGAAACTCATTCGAAACTGAACAACACGCTCCTGAATGAATACTGGGTAAATAACAAAATTAAGGCAGAAATAAATAAGTTATTTGAAAGCAATGAGAATAAAGACACAATGTAACAGAATCCCTGGGACAGAGCTAAAGCAGTGTTTAAAGGAAAATTTATAGCACTAGATGGCCACAGGAGAAAGTGGTAAAGATCTAAAACCGATATCCTAACATCAAGATTAAAAGAACCAGAGAAGCAAGAGCAAATTCAAAAGCTAGCAAAGACAAGAAATAACTAAGATCAGAGCAGAACTGAAAAAGTAGAGATTAAAAAAAAAGCACTTGAAAAAAATCAATCAATTCAGAAGCTGATTTTTTGAAAAGATTAACAAAATAGCTACCACACTAATAAAGAAAAAAACAGAGAAGAATCAAATAGACACAATAAGAAATAAAAGGGATATCACCACTGATGCCACAGAAATACAAACTACCAACAGAGAATACTATAAACATCGCTACACAAATAAACTAGAAAATCTGGAAGAAATTGTTAAATTCCTGGACACATCCACCCTCCCAAGACTAAATCAAGAAGAAGTTGAATCCCTGAATAGGCCAATAACAAGTTGTGAAATTGAGGCAGTAATTAATAGCCTTCCAACCATAAAAAGCCCAGGACAAGACAGATTCACAGCCGAATTATGCCAGAGGTACGAAGACAAGCTGGTATCATTTTTTCTGAAATTATTCCAAACAATAGAAAAAGAGGGACTCCTCCCTAACTCATTTTATGAAGCCAGCATCATCCTGATATCAAAACCTGGCAGAGACACAATAAAAAAAGAAAATTTCAGGCCAATAACCCTGATGAACATTGATGCAAAAACCCTCAAAAAAATACTGGCAAATTGAATCCAGCAACACATCAAAAAGCTTATCCACCACAATCATGATGGCTTCATCCCTGGGATGCAAGGCTGGTTCAACATACAGCAATCAATAAATGTAATCCATCACATCAACCAACCAATGACGAAAACCACTTGATTATCTCAATAGATGCAGAAAAGGCCTTCAATAAAATTAATCAGCTCTTCATGCTAAAAACTTTCAATACACTAGGTATTAATGGAACATATCTCAAAATAACAAGCACTATTTATGACTATCCCACAGCCAGTATCACACTGAATGAGCAAAAGCTGAAAGCATTTTCTTTGAAAACTGGCACAAGACAAGGATGCCCTCTCTCACCATTCTTATTCAACATAGTATTAGAAGCTTTGGCCAGGGCAATCAGGCAAGAGAAAGAAATAAAGAGTATTCAAATAGGAAGAGAGGAAGTCAAATTGTCTCTATTTGCAAATGACATGATTGTATATTTAGAAAACTCCATCATCTCAGCCCAAAAATCTCCTTAAGCTGATAAGCAACTTCTACAACATCTCAGGATACAAAATCAAGGTGCAAAAATCACAAGCATTCCTATACACCAATAACAAACAAACAGAGAGCCAAATCATGAGTGAATTCCCATTCACAATTCCTACAGAGAGAATAAAATACCTAGAAATAAAACTTACAAGGAACGTGAAGGACCTCTTCAAGGAGAACTACAAACCACTGCTCAAGAGAATAAGAGAGGACACAAACAGATGGAAAAACGCTATCCATGCTCATGGATAGCAAGAATCAATATAATAAAAATGGCCATACTGCCCAAAGTAATTCATACATTGAATGCTATCCCCATCAAGCTATCACTGACTTTCTTCATAGAATTAGAAAAAATTACTCTAAGTGTCATATGGAACCAAAAAATAGCCTATGTAGCCAAGCAAATCTATAGCAAAAATAACAAAGCTGGAGGCATCACACTACCTGAGTTCAAACTATACTACAAGGCTACAGTAATCAAAATAGCATGCAACTTGTACGAAAACAGAGATATAGACCAATGGAACAGAACAGAGGCCTCAGAAATATTGCCACACATCTACAGCCATCTGATCTTTGACAAGCCTGACGAACACAAGGGATGGGCAAAGGATTTCTATTAAATAAACGGTGTTGGGAAAACTGGGCTAGCCATATGTAGAAAACTGAAACTGGACTCCTTCCTTAAATCTTATAAAAAATTAACTCAAGATGGATTAAAGATTTAAACTTAAGACCTAAAACAATAAAAACCCTAGAAGAAAATCTAGGCAATACCATTCAGGACATAGGCATGGGCAAAGACTTCATGACTAAAATACAATTTTAGTATTTATTAGCAACAAAAGCCAAAATTGACAAATGAGATCTAATTAAACTAAAGAGCTTCTGCACAGCAAACAAAACTATCATCAGAGTGAACGGCCACCCTATAGAACGGGAGAAAATTTTTGCAATCTCTCCATCTGACAAAGGGCTAATATCCAGAATCTACAAGGAACTTAAACAAATTTACAAGAAAAAAAAAAAGCCCCATCAAAAAGTGGGCAAAGGATATGAACAGATGCTTCTCAAAAGAAGACATTTATGCAGCTAACAAACACATGAAGAAAAGCTCATCATCATTGGTCATTAGAGAAATGTACATCAAAACCACAATGAGATACCATCTCACGCCAGTTACAATGATGATCATTAAAAAGTCAGGAAACGACAGATGCTGGAGAGGACATGGAGAAACAGGAATGCTTCTACACTGTTGGTGGAAGTGTAAATTAGTTCAACTGCTGTGGAAGACAGTGTGGTGGATTCCTCAAGGATCCAGGAATACACATATCATTTGACCCAGCAATCTCATTACTGAGTATATACCCAAAGGATTAGCAATCATTCTACTATAAAGACACAATATATGTTTATTGCAACACTATTCCCAATAGCAAAGATGTGGAACCAACCCAAATGCCCATCAATGATAGACTGAATAAAGAAAATATGGCACATATACACCGTGGAACAGTGTGCAGCCACATAAAAGGATGATGAGTTCGTGTCCTTTGCAGGGACAGGGATGAAGCTGGAAACCATCATTCTCAACAAACTAACACAGGAACAGAAAAACAAATACCACACATTCTCATTCATAAATGAGAATTGAACAAGGAGCACACATGGACACAGGGAAGGGAGCATCACACACCGGGGTGTGTTGGGGCATGGGGAGCTAGTGCAGGATAGCATTAGGAGAAATACCTAATGCAGATGATGGTTTGATGGGTGCAGCAAACTACCGTGGCACATATATAACAAACGTGTATATTCTGCATATGTATCTCAGAACTTGAAGTATAATTAAATAATAATAAAAGCTGAAGGCATCACACTACTCAATTTCAAACTACACTACAGGGCTATAATAACCAAAACAGCATGGTACTGGTACAAAAACAGACACATAAACCAATGGAACAAAATACAGAGCCCAGAAATACAATACCACCACACCTACAAATAGCCAATCTTCAAGAAAGCTAACAAAAACAAGCAATGGGGAAAGGACTCCCTGTTTAATTAATGGTGCTGTTATAACTGGTGGGCCGTATGCAGAAGATTGAATCTGGACCTCCTCCTTATACCATATTTTAAAATTAACTCAAGATAAATTAAAGATGTAAATGTAAAACCTGAAACTAAAAATTTTGGAAGACCACCTAGGCAATACCATCCTAGATGTAAAAATAGGCAAAGATTTCATGACAAAGACGCCAAAAGTAATTGCAACAAAAGCAAAAATTGACAAATGGGGTATAATTAAAGAGCTTCTGTATAGCAAAATAAACTACCAACAGAGTAAACAGACAACCTACAGAATGGGAGAAAATTTTTGCAACATATACATGTGACCAGGGTCTAATATCCAGCATCTAAGAAGAACTTAAACAAATTTACAAGAAAACAAGAAAGAATCCCACTGAACAGTGGTTGAAGGATATGAACAGATACTTTCCTAAGGAAGACATACATGTGGCCAACAAGCATATGTAAAAAAGTTCAATATCGTATCATTACAACAGTGCAAATCAATACCACAATGAGATACCATCTTACACCAGTCAAAATGGCTTCTATTAAAAAGTCAAAAAATAACAGATGTCTGTGAGGTTGTGGATAAAAAGAAATGCTTATACACTATCGGTGGAAGTGTAAATTAGTTCAACCATTGTGGAAGACAGAGTGGCAATTCTTCAAAGACCTAAAAAACAGAAATATCATTCAATCCAGCAATCCCATTACTGGGTATATACCCAAAGGAATATAAATTGTCCTATCATAAAACGCATGCACATGTATGTTCATTGCAGCAGTATTCATGATAGCAAGACATGGAATCAACCTAAATGGCCATCAATGGTAGACTGGATAAAGAAAATGTGGTACATATACATCATGGAAAATTAGGCAGTCATAAAAAGAATGAGATCATGTTCTTTACAGGAACATGGATGGAGATGGAGGCTATTATTCTTAGCACACTAATGCAGCAACAGAAAACCAAATACCACATGTCCTCCTTACAAATGGGAGGTAAATGATGAGAACACATGGACACATAGAAGGAGACAACACATGATGGGGCCTATCAGAGGGTGGAGGTTGCGAGGAGGAAGGGGATCAGAAAAAATAATTAATGGGACCTAGGCTTAATACCTGGATGACAAAATACTCTGTACAACAAACCCCCATGACATGAGTTTACCTATATAACCAACCTGCATGTGTACCCCTGAACTTAAAAGTTTTAAAAAATGACGATTTTTAAAAAAAAAATACGGAATTCCAATGCTAACGCTATGTAGAAGACATTCGAGCTATCAAATGAAATAGCTGGTATTCAACTCCAGTTACTGGTGACCTAAAGGAATATAAACTTGATATTATAAGATCATCTACTTTTTAAGAGGCACAAATCAAAATTTATGTGGGAAATCTTCCAGTTATTTAATTAAATAATTCCAAGTTAGTAAATAACAGGAAGCCATCTAAAATAATTTTTTAAAATTCTGTGAGAACCAAACACTTATGTCAGTAAGTCAGACACAGCATGGTACCACTCTTTCTACTTCTCATATTAATTGTAAAGGTTTACTCTCCTGAGCTGAGCATGAGGAAATGGCGGTATGCATGGTAAGGGCCATAAATCTCTCATATACTTAGAGCAGAATTGTCTCTTTCTCTTCAGGGAAACTGGAGAAATCTTGACTACTGAAAGGGTTCCTGGTACTAATTTCAAACAATATCTATTTTTCTAGTTCTGCTGAGGATCAAGAGAGATCACCCCACAGAACATCTAAAATTACTCAGCACATAGACTGGATTCTATAGACAGTTAATGAGTTCATTATTTGAGCTATTATGATCACTTTCAAATCACCTTTAAAAGAGTCACTCATCGATGTCTTCCAAAACTGTTTAAATTTCTTTCCGGAAAAAGAATGAGTGGGTTCACCAGTAAACCACTTTACGATAGCATAAAGAACTTGAGATTCGAGATCTTTATGTGAATAGAAAATTAGTAAAGTGATTTTTCATTAAACTAATAAACACTAGAACACAGCTAAAGACAGCATACAGCCTGCAACTCAAAACATTTTGTCAGCAACATCAAGGGGGCTATGCCCAGAACACCTAGATTTCCTTTCCTGTATTTTAAAGGAGATACAACCTCCCTTTAAAGTGCCAATCAACTCATGTAGAAAACGTGAACAGCATTTTTCCCAAGGATAGGGATAATTATACTTCATCTGTATCAAACCTCTTCACTGTACTAGATGATTTAGCATTGAGCAAAAACATCTATAATGTTCTGAGTCATTAGCAACAAATGTTGAACCAGTAACAGGAGAAACCTAAGATAGGGACATGTTTAAAACAAATGTTGGGGAGAGATCCAAGATGGCGGCTTAGGAGCAGCTCAGGATTGCAGCTCCCAGTGAAAGTGCAGAGGGTGAGTGGACGCCGCATTTCCAGACGGATTTTTATTGCCCCTAGACCAGGAGATTCCCAGGCGGAGCAGCCCCACGGGTCGCCAGTGTGGCTGTTTTGGCTGGCAAGACTCTTTCAGCCAGTGCAGCTGTTTTGGCTGGCGCGGCTGCTTTGCCGGCGCCCCGGCGTGGGGGTTCTCTGTACAAAATACACTGGTCTGTGTGCCCTTTTAACTGGCGAGTGGAGCTACGGGAAGGCAGATTAAAAAGGGGACTGAATCAGGGAGCCAGCCCAGGAGATTCCCAGGCAAAAAAGCGCTACGAATCTCAGTGCCGCTGTTTCAGCCTGCGCAGTGTGTCCCCGCAGGGGAAATCACACAGATCCCGGCGCCTTTTCAACAGGTGACTGGAACACCTGGGAGTTGACCATTCAACTAAAAAAAGGCTCTGAGACAGCGAGCCAGGTGATCAGGCTCGGCTAAAACAGAAATTGGAAATGCTCTCGGTTGAGAGATTTGCAGTGGGCAGAGCTGCACCTGGGACTGTCCAGTTCTGTAGGGGAGGGGCGTCCGCCATTACCGGGGCACTCCACCACTACAGAGGTGGTCCGCCATTGCGGAGGCAGCCTGCTGTTGCCGAGGCAACCCGCCATTACAGAGGCGGGCCACTATTACCGAGGCAGATCTAATCACACCCATATAAACAGGACTGCAGGGAAGTTCACATGGCAGCTGGGCAGAGCCCACAGCAGCTCAGCAAACCCTCTGCAGGCACACAGTGACTGGGCTGCCTCCTTGCTTGGCAGGGCAGCCCTGAAAAAAAAAAAAAAAAGGCAACAGCACACCGGAAACTCATAAATAAAGCCCTAACTCCCCGAGACAGAACACTTGGGGGAAAAAAAGGGGTTTATGAGTTCTGCTGCAGCAGACTTAAACGTACCTGCCCAGCAGCTCTGAATGGACAACGGAGCTCACAACTCAGCACTTGAGCTCCTATAAAGGACAGACTGTCTCCTCAAGCAGCTCCCCGAACCCCATATATCCAAAGAGTCACCTCATAAGGGAGAGATTAGACTGACATTTGGCGGGTATCCTTCCGGGACAAAGCAGTAGCAACCTTTACTGTTCTGCAGCTGCTGCAGGTGATCCCCAGGCAAGCAGGGCCTGGAGTGGACCTCAGCAGTCCTACAGCAGAGGGGCCAGACTGTTAGAAGGAAAACTAAGAAACAGAAATAACTTCATCATCAACAAACTAGACATCCACTCAGAGGCCCAATCTGAAAGTCAGCAGCTACAGAGATGACAGGAGTATAAATACACAAAGATGGGAAGAAACCAGCACAAAAAGGATGAAAACACCCGAAACCAGAACACCTCTCCTCCAACAAGGGATCACAACTCCTCCCCAGCAAGGGAACAAGGCTGGACGGAGATGGAGTGTGATGAAATGACTGAATCAGGCTTCAGACGGTGGGTAATAAGAAACTTCTGTGAGCCAAAAGAACATGTACTAACTCAATGCAAAGAAACTAAGAACCTTGAGAAAAGATCTGATGAAATGCTAACGAGAATGGACAACTTAGAGAGGACTATAAGTGAATTGATGGAGCTGAAAAACACAACACGAGAACTTCGCGAAGCATGCACAAGTTTCAACAGCCGAATTGACCAAGCAGAAGAAAGGATATCAGAGGTCGAAGACCAAATCAATGAAATAAAGCGAGAAGGCAAGACTAGAGAAAAAAGGGTAAAGGGGAATGAACAAAGTCTCCAAGAAATATGGGACTATGTGAAAAGACCTAATCTACGTTTGATAGGTGTACCCGAATGTGACGAAGAGAATGAATCCAAGCTGGAAAATACTCTTCAGGATATTATCCAGGAAAACTTCCCCAACCTTGCAAGGCAGGCCAATATTTAAGTCCAGGAAATACAGAGAACACCACAAAGATATTCCTCAAGAAGAGCAACCCCAAGGAACATAATCATCAGATTCACTAGGGTTGAAATGAAGGAGAAAATGCTAAGGGCAGCCAGAGAGAAAGGTCGGGTTACCGACAAAGGGAAGCTGATCAGACTCACAGCGGATCTCTCAGCAGAAACCCTACAAGCCAGAAGAGAGTGGGGGCCAATATTCAACATCCTTGAAGAAAAGAGCTTTCAACCCAGAATTTCATACCCAGCCAAACTGAGCTTCATAAATGAAGGAAAAATAAAATCCTCTGTGAACCAGCAAGTACTCAGAGATTTCATCACTACCAGGCCTGCTTTACAAGAGCTCCTGAAAGAGGCACTACACATGGAAAGGAACAACCAGTACCAGCCACTCCAAAAACATACCAAATGGTAAACAGCATCAACGCAATGAAGAATCTGCATCGACTAACAGGCAAAGCAGCTAGCTAGCATCAAAATGGCAGGATCAAATTCACACATAACAATATTAACCCTAAATGTAAATGGACTAAATGCCCCAATGAAAAGACACAGACTGGCAAATTGGATAAAAAGCCAAAACCCATCGGTGTGCTGTATCCAGGTAACCCATCTCACATGCAAGGATACACAAAGGCTCAAAATAAAGGGATGGAGGAAGATTTACCAAGCAAATGGAGAGCAAAAGAAAGCAGGAGTTGCAATTCTCATCTCTGATAAAATAGACTTTAAACCAACAAAGATCAAAAGAGACAAAGAAGGACATTATATAATGGTAAAAGGATCAATGCAACAACAAGAAGAGCTAACGATCCTAAATATATATGCACCCAATACAGGAGCACCCAGATACATAAGGCAAGTTCTTAATGACTTACAAAGAGACTTAGACTCCCACACAATAATAGTGGGAGACTTTAACATCCCATTGTCAATATTATACAGATCAACCAGACAGAAAATTAACGAGGATATTCAGGACTTAAACTCAGACCTGGAACAAGCAAACCTAATAGACATTTACAGAACATTCCACCCTAAATCCACAGAATATACATTCTTCTCAGCACCACATCACACCTACTCTAAAATTGACCACATAATTGGAAGTAAATCACTCCCAGCAAATGCAAAAGAACGGAAATCATAACAAACAGTTTCTCAGACCACAGCGCAATCAAGTTAGAACTCAGAATTCAGAAACCAACTCAGAACCGCACAGGTTCTCTGGAAACTGAACCACTGGCTCTTGAATGTGGGCTGGATAAACAATGAAATGAAGGCAGAAATAAAGATGTTCTTTGAAACCAAGGAGAACGAAGACACAACATACCAGAATCTCTGGGACACATTTAAAGCAGTCTCTAGAGGAAAATATATAGCAATAAGTGCCCACATGAGAAGCAAGGAGAGATCTAAAATTGACACCCTATCGTCAAAATTGAAAGAGCTAGAGGAGCAAGATCAAAAAAACTCAAAACCTAGCAGAAGACAAGAAATAACTAAGATCA
>PVKP010044575.1:0-16644 GCA_004027715.1 Plecturocebus donacophilus | reverse complement strand
TACCAAAAACCCACAGGAAAGAATCTTAGTTTAAGAAAGCTCCCTTCAGATCCTTCTATAAAAAGCTTGGGCCCACCTGAACCAAAGGAGACTAAGGACTTTGTCAAGGGTTTCTAGGGAGGCTCATTCTGCAAAACTCAAGGAAAGAAGAAGAAGAAAATAAAAACCCAAACTTCTCTTTCGACTCCATCTGGAGCTTCAACTGACTCCAAAAATATTGTCCCACAGTGGTTATAAAATCTCTCATTTGAAAACAAGGGCAAAGCCTTCGAGGTGCTTACAACTCAAAGCACTTCTTTCACATGCTCATAGGAAAATGATCTTCCTCTCCAAGCCCGTGAGCTGACTGAAATTAATGAAACACAGTCGGGAGGCACCTATGTTGGCCACTGGCCATCATTCATTGGAACACCCCAACTAGGCCATTCATGGATTCCAGAGGGTTTCCTCTTGCTTTCAACATTTCTCATTTGATATAAATAGCAATTTGCATAAAATCACTGACCCAGGTGTCACTGACATTTTGGGCAGCTTCAAGAAAGTGAGCATCTTTTTCCTGGCTACTCCAAGAACACAAAGAGGAAAGTATGGAAGTGGGTTCTTGAAGAAAGCTGGTATCTCAACGTACATTAAAAAAAAAATTGGGTGGGGTAAAGGAATAAAGAACAAAGAAAAGCAGGAGGTGGCTTCAGACCTCTGATAGCCTCTTCTGCTAATAATCAGAAAGTCACCCTGAAGATCAAGGGTTTCTACTAAGGAAAGAGAACTAAGGGAGAGGGAAGAAAAATGAATTGAAAGAAAGGAGAGAACTTAAAGGAAAAGAAATAACACTTTGGAAAATAAAAGAGAGATGAATAAATATCTCTACCCCTTTTATTTGCATCATGCTAGCAGAGCAAATTAGGGAAATTCAGCTCAGGGGTAAGTATGGCCCCATGAGAAATGACATTTGATAGGCCTTGAGAGGGGTGGCTGGTCATGCCAGGGACCATGGCCTGGCCCCTCCACTCTCTAGCAGCTGCCTTCTGGTCTGGGAGGAAAACCCTAAAATACTGCCCAAGTTATTCTGGGGAACAGGTGGAATGGGACAATGAGCAGGGGACAATGGACTAAGGAGGGTATTCAGGGCAAAGGAGGTATAGCCCTCCAACCCTATCTGGATGGAGCTTTTACTTCAAACTGTCTCTTTGGTCATTAAGGATTCTCAACCTGGCCTCCCCTGCTATCCATTCTGATCAGCTCTGATTGGCTGATGAGGAAAATGGGCCCAAAGGAAGGTTGTCCAAGATCCCCTGGGCAGGCAGCAGGGAAGTCAGACAATGACCTTGGGTGCAGTTAGCTAGAAGGGAGCAAAGGTGGGTAGGGCTAGCCCCACAGGAATGGTCTGGGGTATAGCCCCCAAAAGACAGGACAGAGAAGGAACAAAATAGGTCCAAAAACACAAGGGGAGAAAAAATAGACACATTAGCTCATCTACATGTTCTCACACACCTTCATTAGAAGTAGCATGTAGTGTTCTTCCTCTTGGACGGGTCCTTCTCCTGTTATCTACCAGGAAAACTTTCCATATATAATTTCTGATGGAATCTGTAAGCCACTGCTCCTCTCAGTGGCTTACAGTCTTCCTTGGTGGCCTCGTCCACTGACGCACTGCTACTTCCTGCCTGTAGGTGGTGACTGTGAGCATCTCTCTAGTTCTCACCGGACCTGACGACCTGCATCTGCATTGTTTTCTAGACATGCCTTTGCATGCCCCACATGCTTCAAACTTAGTTAAGTCCCATTTGGATCCCCAAACAATATTCTCACGGAAAGGCCACCATAACTGGGGCATGCTCGTGCTATTTACTGTTTCCTACCTCTTTGGGAAAAAGCTGACTCTCTTGCTATTAGTCAATGGTACGTTTCTTTCAATGTTTCTCCTCAGCCTTAACTTATTTCTACCTGTCTTCAGGAACAGCAAGTGAGGAGAAAGCACCTTTAATACTCAACATTTGGAGACAGTCTTAAAGCAAATACATTATAGGTTCAGAGGCTGCATCTAATCCTCCTTCCATTAATTCATACATTCATTCATTTAATAAATATTACAAAATGTCTACTGTATACAAAACCTCCTCCAGTGCTATGACAGATGTAAAAGGCACACTTCCTGATTTCAGAATTTATAGAATGTCACAGGGAAATGAGAGCTGTACACAAATGACTATAATATACCGTAGGAACTGCAAATGCTCTGAGAGTAACGTAATCACTAAGGGAGTTCAGGAGAGGAGAATCAGAGGGAAGCCCATGTGCAATAAACAAAAAAATCAGCATATTAGAGAGAGAAAACGATGGCAGCAGCATTATGAGCTGAATGGTATTTCCCCCAAATTCATACGTTGAAATCCTATCTTTCAGGACCTCAGAATGTAACTGTATTTGGAGATAAGTTCTTTAAAGAGTGATTAAGTTAAAATGAGGTCTTTAGGGTGGGCCTGATCCAATATGACTGGTGTTTTTACAAGAAGAGGAAATTTGGGCACAGAGAAAGACACCAGACAGGCGTGTGCCTGGAGAGACGACCATGTGAAGACACAGGGAGAAGGTGGTCATCTGCAAGGAGGGCCTCAAGAAATCCACCATGCCAACACCTTGATCTCAGACTTCCAGCCTCCAGAATGGCGAGAAAAGAAATCTCTGTTGTTTAAGCCACTCAGTCTGTGGATTTTCACTATGGTAGCCTGAGAAAACTTGCATGGGGACGACAGATAGAATCTTGAAACAACAATTGCCTGAGTGGTGTGCTAAACTCCTGAAAGAACTTTTCTACCTACCGGAGCCAAACTCAGCAAAACTGTGAATGAGTGAAGTGTCCTTTCATTTCTCCATCCTCTAAAATGGAAATCCCCTCTTTCACCTCTGTAGGTGGTCCCTATTCTGGTATAAATTTTCCTCCCAGGTGAGAGAGTTCCATTGAAAGTGAGGGGTTCTTAGTGCTCCTGAAATGACCAGTGCTTGCACAAAGACGAGCTTATTCACCTTGGGAGGCTGACTTGTGTTGTCTTTGATTCAAGTCACTAGTATGTTTCACAGGAAATGAAGACTTCATTATTGATCCAGGACTGTTTTGTGAAAGATATTATGTTGCAGGAAGAAGTTAAAAATAAAGCAAAAAAATCAGACTAGAAAACAAGATACAAGACTTAATAGATCCTTCAAAACTTGATAGATTCTAACTGATTAATTAAATGGTGAGTAAAGTAGGAAGGCCACAGCAGAAAACCTGGTTTCTAACAGTGCATCTTTAGATGTAAGAATTTAGAATATTAGGCACAGAGACTATGTAATTCCTAAGAAAGGAACCCAAAGTATTAATGAAACATAAACTTTACTCACCGGTCAGCAATCAGATGTCTGAGCCTTCTGGTTGATCACCAGTCCCTATGGAATTTGACTTGATGATCCTGAAATGTTCCAATGATACCTGGAATAAAAGGAAGATGGAAACATAATTAAGTTGAATGAATTTTAGTTAATACAGACTATATATTTTAAAATATCATTTTTTCCTCAAGTGCTGTTCTTAGAATCTAAAGGGAGAAATAAGGGAGGAGTAGAAATAGCTACTGTGCATTTGCACTTTAAGGAAAATAAATACAATTATTACAGAGTCCATCTCAGAAATATTCTGAATAAATTATTCTGGAGAAAGAGGTATAGTTAAGACAAACCCTCTGGCAGGGACAGTATCTAATTGCCAAGTTTCCTTTTCGCTACTCCCAGTCTCCTCGGTATTTTTATTTTAAAATTTGAGAATGAATAAAGGGAAACTGAAGGAAGAAAATGTTTTAAGTGGAAAACTTTTTTGATGTATAGTGTCTGTGTATGTCCATGAACTATCTTGTCAGTGAGGCAAAGACAGAAAGGCTTTCAAGAGAAAACATCACATGAATGGCAGAGTGACTAACAGTAGAGTTTTGTCTTCAGATAATCTCTTTCCTTTCTATTTTCAGATTTAGGGTCTAAGGGCCAGAGAGTTGCTAAAGCTCTTACTCCCTGTTTTAAGATCTTTCTCTCCCATCAGTTACCTTGCAACTTCAATAGACGCCCGGGTGAACCATTCCTCACTTTAGCCCTTTAAGCCATAGCTTTTAATGCAGTGCCCGACACACACATGCTGGCTCAGAACCAGTTGCCAAAGGTCTCTGCAGGGAAAGCTGAGTCTAGACCGGAGGTAGTAAGGAAGGAAAAGGCCCAAGATGAAGGAAGACGGGAAGGGAGCTGGGCTCTGTTAAGCAAATGAGCCTGTCTTCCTCCCGAGTCCCCATCGCAGCCAGTGGCAAACAGCCAGACACTAGTTATTGCTCCTTTGATTTAACCATCTCCTCAGGCATGGGGAGAAATGAGTTTTACATGAAAACGTTTACTATAGGAGAACCAAGGTGTAATAAAAAGAAAGAAGTAATTTCTTCTCTCTTGATCAGATTTCTAGTCCTCTAAGAATAGTGATTCTCTTAGAACTCTAAAGTCATTGAGTAGCATGAAAAACTGTAACTAGCATCTTTCTAGATTAAACAAATAGAAAAACATTGCTAGCACATATTTACAGGAGATGGCTAATATCCTACGTTAAAATTTCTACTGCAGGTATTCTCACAAAGATGGCATTTCCCAAATGGATACTAACAGGCTGGTGGTGGGGGAAGATGGGAGGGTGATATGATAACTTATTTCAACAGAGAATCATTGCAAAGGTTAAATTAGGGATCCTTTATAAAAATAAATAATTGTAAATAGCTAACAAGAAGAACTAGATCTTAATTAATTTAAAATTTTATCTTAATGGTTGAATTAGGGTCTCTGATTTCAACATTATCATTTTTATGAAACAATTCCTCAGTGACCTTTTCATAATATGTTTTGCTTTTGTTATGGAAATAATAATAACTATTGTTTGTTAAGTATTATTCAGTGTTAGGCCCTCTGCTAAGCACACTGCACACATTATTTCTTTTCTTTCTTTCTTTTTTTTTTTTTTTTAATACTTTAAGAGTTCTGGGATACATGTGCAGAACGTGCAGGTTTGTTACATAGGTGTACACGTGCCATGGTGGTTTGCTGCACCCATCAACCTGTCATCTATGTTAGGTATTTCTCCTAATGCCATTCCTCCCCTAGCCCCCAACCCTCTGACAGGTCCCAGTCTGTGATGTTCCCCTCCCTGCGTCCATGAGTTCCCTTTGTTCAACTCCCACTTATGAGGAAAAATATGCGGTGTTTGGTTTTCTGTTCTTAAGTTTACTGAGAATGATGGGTTTCAGCTTCATCCATGTCCCTGCAAAGGACATGAACTCATTTTTTATGGCTGCATAGTATTCCATGGCATATGTGTGTCACATTTTCATTATCCAGTCAATGATTGATGGGCATTTTGGTTGGTTTCAAGTCTTTGATATAGTGCCGCAATAGACATTCTTTGCACACATTATTTTATTTGATGACTGTAATAACCTTGTAAGATACATATTCTTATCTTAGAATAAGCACTGAGAAGTTCCTTGGCTGAAGTTATTTGCCTGAATTCACCCAGCTAGTGTGAGGCCAGAATTCAAAGCCAGGGCCTGACCCCCGTGCTGGGTGTATTTGGTGAATACAGGAACACATTTGCTTGTTTATGGAGTGAGTCCTCTGCTCCAGGACAGGGCACACAATGATGCATGAGGGCTCTGTTTCCATGGAGCTTATACTCTGCTGGAGTACAGACAACACATATTTCTGATAGTGAGCAAACTAAAAAACAGCAAGATGTGAAGAGGGCCACTGAGGGTTCCTGGAGGTTGGATGGTGAGGGATGGTCTCTGAAAAGGAGACATCTAGACTAAAAATACATTTCTAGGAAGGAGTCCCCCATGTAAAGATCTGAGGGAAGCATGTTCCAGGCAGGGCCCTTGAGAAGCCTGGTGTGAGGGTTTTATGAGACGGCTGCATGCTCTGGGATCATGAAACTCTTCCAAGTTACTTGGTCCATGTGAGATTCAAGCTCATATGTCTGTTCGTAGAATACACAATGCTGAAAGATGTGCCGGGCAGAGGGTCTTACCAAAAAACGATCCCCACAGGGCTGCCTTTGCTGGAAAGCATGAGAGTCTGTCTCTGCCCAGAGATGAAAGTGCCAGGGAAGCATATGGTCACCTTTGTATTCAGTGCCCAGAAGGATGGAGGTTCCCCACTCCCTTTTTCGTTGGTAGACTTCAAAAGGGCTGCGTTCTACAGGCTTGCATGAGCTCCTTTCATATGTTAGAGGATAAGGCAGACCATTTCTTAATAACAAATGGAAAAATGAAAAGCTACAGGATATAACCCTTAAAATGCGAAAGGAATGGCGGGTAGCTATTTCAATCATAGTTGGCAGGAAGTCACATAACTTGTGGGGATGGAAATTAAAATAAAATATTTAAAAATAGATTGATGGGTTTTAGTCAGAATGAGCCAGTAATAATAAAAAACTATTAGTTGTCTCTGCTTTACATTTATAGTTGAATATGGGAGCTAGGAGTATGTTAGAAGGAAAGAAATAGATGATATTAGAGAATTTGGGTCATTTAAATAAATACTAACAAGTGAATCGACCTTGAACAAGTAACTCAATTCCTTCATTTGTAACACGAGCATTTGGAATAGATTTGCAACAGTACTTCAATTCAGATGGCTTATTTCTACCATCTTTCCATGAAAAAAAATGTATTGTGTATGTGCATGACCTTGTTATAGTTTTGAATAAAACAATTTCAACCAAGTTTCCCCTTTTCAGCATCTAGCAGGGTGCTCAGAGAAGAGTATTGCTTTTCAAGTCCACCTACCCCTACCCCTTCTCTATTATTTCTAAGAGATGAATGTATTTTATAGCTCTAAGAGAAATGATAATATATTACATAATAATATCTATAATTTATTGAGTACCTACTATTTGCAAGGTACTTGATATCTGTTCTTTCATTTAGTCTTCACAAGAAAACTGTGAAACGGGTTGTTTTTTATTGTTCCCATTTGGAAGTAAGATTTATTGTCACATAGTTAATAAATGACCAAGTTGGAATTAAAACCCAGATTTGTTTTATTCCAAAGCTCCTTCCATGACTGGATACATGGGGCAGCCATAGCTGCCAACACTGACACTTTCTTTTACCTTTTTGAGTTCTATAAAACAGTTTTCTTTCAATGTTTTGGAGGAGATTATTGATGACTTTGTGGAATGTAGCTAGACTGACTTAAGTATCTGCCTAAATGGAATAGCCTGTGGCAATCCAGCGCTTTCATTGAGAACAACTAGAAACTCTGGATAATATTCCACAAAACCAAAATCAATTTGGAGGTATCCCACAGCTGCTGTGGTAACCAGGACTTGAGGAGCCAACCTCTTGGAGAGAAGGGAGGCCTGGAAAAGTAATCTCACATTCAGTGATTTCCCCCCCAAGGAATTTGGTGTACTTAAGATACAAGGAACACGAGGATACAAGAGAGAAACTAAGAAGAACATTTCTGAGAAACAGAGCAGAGTCGTAGCAGTCTTGTGGAGCTGAGTAGAAAAAACTTTAAGTGCAGGACAGAAGGACCATTCTGGGGCGATAGAGCTGTGCCACATCTTATTCATGGTGGTTGTTATTTAACTGCATGCACTTGTTAATACTTGCAGAAACTGCGCACTGAAAAGAGTAAATTACACTGTGATAAAGGGTCTTGGGATACAACCTTAGTTAGGACCCTTGGAGATTTCAGCCATGGAGAGGGAACAAATCAGAGGTTGAAGGAGTCACGTAAAATGGAAGATGAATTATAGATCATTTAAATTGAATTGTAGATCGTTTAAATGAAGAGAACTTCCCCAACTCTATCAAATAACCAGAAGGTAAGACAATCCCTATGTGCAGGAACGTAACATCACCCTGCACCTAAATGAATAGCTATATGGAAAAAGGAAAATCAAAACTTGACCTCTATTTAGCATCATTCCCCCCAAGTCCTTTCAGATTGATTGTAGATCTAAATGTGAAAACTTACACATTTGCGCTTTCAGAAAAAAAAAAAATTCTCCATGATTTTGGAATTGGCAAAGATTTTATAAACATGACATAAAAACCATTAAATATAAAAAAAACTTGTGTTGCATTAAAGCTAAAAACTATAAAAAGAGTGAAGAGCCAAGCCATAGATTGAGAAAATAATATTAACAATATGTATGACAAAGAACTTGTATCCAGAATATGTAAAGAATTTCCACACATCAAAAAGAAAAAGACAGATGATCTAATAGAGAAATAAGTAATGATTTCAAACAGGCATTTCACAAAAGAGGATATTTAAAATTGCCAACAACTAAAAAATAATTTCACTGGGCATGGTGGTGCATGCCTGTAGTTTCGGCTACTTGAGAGGCTGAGGTGGGAGGATCTTCGAGCCAGGGAGGTCAAGGCCATGGTAAGCCATGATCGTGACACTGCACTCCAGCCTGGGTGACAGAGAGAGATCTTGTCTCAAAACAAAATCAAAAAGACAAAAAGCCCAACAAGTATATGAAAAAGTGTTCAATCTCATTAATCATCAGAAAAATTCAAATTGAATCTGCAATGAACTAAAACCACATACCACTAGAATAGCTACAATTTAAAAGACAGATAAATCAAAATGTTGGTGAGCCACTGAAACTCTCATGTACTGCTATGGGAATATAAATTGGCAAAATCACTTGAGAAAAAGATTTGGCAGCACGTGCTAAAGCTGAATATTTGTGTACCCTGTGACCCAGAGATCTTACTCATAGGCATATATACAACAAAAATCCATGCATATATTCACCAGAAGACATGAACTTGAATGTTCGTAGCAGTGCTATTAATAATAGCCACAAGATAGAAATAATCTCAATGTCTATCAACAGTAAAATGGATGAATTGTGGTAGGCAAACAACAAAACACTATATAGCAATTAGAATGATCTAAGTATTGCCCAGGCAATCAATCTCAGAATCATAATGTAAACAACACGACAAAAATTACTATGTGATTTCATTAATATAAAAACTCAAACCCAGAAAAAAATTAACACTTGATGTTAGAAATCAGAATAATGGTTATCATGGAGCAGTGGCTGGGTGGGGGAAGACGTGACTCTGAAGGGACATTTGGGGGTTTCTGAGTGCAAGTAGTATTCTGTTTTGTGATCTGGATGCTCACTACTCAGTTGCGTTCATTCTATGAAAGTTCATCACACTATGCAACTATAAATTGTGCACTTCTCTATGTGTTATACATTGTTAAAAAGATTATTTTTAGAATATGTGAATAGAAAAAGATGAAGCTTTAGCCTGGAAAGATGACAACCCAAGGGAATTTATGAGCTCAAAATATATAAAATCATGACAGTTCAATATCTCTGGTCATATATTGTACCAGTAGGAAAATAAAATAATAAAAAGAAAGACAAACAATGAGAGAAAACAATAAGATAATATAAATCAATGTACTCTGCAGGGGGAGAATTATAGTTGGGAAGGCTGGGATCAATTTGGCCAGTTACTTCTAAATTAAAAGTCAACACTGGATTATTTACCAATGACTTAGTGAACTTTCCATATATATTTTTTGGCTTACCATATCTTAGAAGGGAAATATTGAATGTTTTTGCAAGTGGCCCATACCAAGGCAATTCAAATACAGGACTACTTATCATCTTAAGAATGCCATGAAATTTCACCGTCCATCCAACGCCTTGCTTAGTATCAACTGTTTCTCCTCCTCACTTTTAACCACCCACCTTCCCCAAATTATTTCTTGTAACTCTTTTGTGCTACAATCAAGTCCTTGAACAGTGTTTCCTTTTTATTTCTTGAAATTGTATGTTTCCATTTCATATTTTTGCCTGTGTATCTTGAATAAAATTCATCTATAGTATGCTTGTATTTTAGTGTATAGGTTTATGTCTGGGTAAGAATCTCTTGATTTTTATGAGATACATTTTTTGTGTTATTAAGGAATTATGCATATGGAAATGTATACAGATATTTGTATAAATAAGTAGGTAAGAGAGACAAGATGTATTAATATGATAATATGTTAGAAATTTAGCTACCAAACTGGCTGAAGTGGGAAATTAAGGAAATTCTTCTTATACTTAAAGAAAAAGTCAATTATTCAGTGAAAGTCAGAATTCTTGTGGCATTCTGTAGCAAACAGATTTGATTGCAGAGAAAGCTTTAAATCATTGAGTTGGATTGAACATAGATATTTCCCATTAAAACAGCATGGAATTATGGAAGAAGACTTGACTGTAAGGTCACATAGAACTCTACACTTAATAACCTAAGAGAAGCTCTTTAACAAAGGTACCTAACAGGTATCAGCTACTTCAATTTTAAAATGAACACAATAATAACTACCTTGAGGGTTTTTTTCTTCTTTCATTGCACTTTGTTAATGCCTCTATGGTAGCATTGCATGAGTATGGGCTTCCCGATGGTAAGGGGATGGTCTCATCAATCACTCCATACCAAGCATTTACCATGTTCGCTGACATATATCATGCTTCATAAAAGTCTGTTGTTGGCCAGGTACAGTGGCTCGCTCATGCCTGTAATCCCAGAACTTTGGGAGGCTGAGGCAGGCAGATCATGAGGTCAGGAGTTCGAGACCAGCCTGACTAACATGGTAAAACCCCCTCTCTACTAAAAATACAAAAAGTAGCCCGGCGTGGTGGTTCGTGACTGTAATCTCAGCTACTTGGGAGGCTGAGGCAGGAGAATCACTTGAACCCGGGAGGCAGAGGTTACAGTGAGCCGAGATCGCACCACTGTACTCTAGCCTGAGCGACAGAGTGATTCTTCATCTCGGGAAAAAAAAGGGAGAAATGCCTAATGTAGGTGACAGAGGGGATGGAGACAGCAAACCACCATGGAATGTATGTACCAATGCAACAATCCTGCAGGATGCAGGATGTGCACATGTACGCCAGAGCCCAAAGTACAATTAAAAAAAAAAAAGTCTGTTGTTGAGTGATGATTGAGATAACATATAAAGTGCGTAGTATTGAACCTAGCATGCCATTGACCCTTCATGAATATTATTAGCTCCTTTCTTTGCCTTCTTTGTTATTCTGCATCTGGAAAGTAGAATGGCTCAATTCTTAGTTTATTTCTATACGATCAGGTGGCCAGGACTAGCAAGCTACCAGGGAAATTTTGCTGAGTTCTTCTTAAAATTTTATCAAGTGCAAAGGATATAACTTAGATATATGTTTTCAGAGGAACCAATTTTGTACAACTAAAAAAAAAAAACAGATCTTACTCTGTTCTATAATAGTGCAAAAGATGGGCTTTGATGTCTTAAAATGGTGCCTAATCACTGAAGCCTTTCCTACTTTCTCCTGGACAATCATTTAATGAAGAGTAACCTGCGATGCTATTTGCATCAGCCAAGATCTTTCCATTGTTAATGGAAGAATGAGGATGGATTTTTCCAGGCAGGATAATTTCTGATTGGAGAAGCAATAAGAATGTATCCATGAAGTTCAGATGTTTATTTTTAAGTTTCGTGAAAAGTTCTGTACTTGTCTGAAGAAAATAGGAAAGAGAAAGTCATTTGTGGTATTATGAAATTTCTAAACTTCTCATGGGAAAGTAGCTGACGTCAGTGTTTTTGATAAGTTTCCCGTGGCTACAGGCATAAGAGACACTGAGAAAAATGTGTCTTTCTCTTGACAGAGTCATGGTGTACCTGAAGTTTGAACTGGGTATAACTACCACACATCACAAAAGACCCAGCGTAGATAATAAAAAGTTTGTGGAAATGCAGTGGCAGTTGTTTCTCCTGCCTTCATCATCATAACCATCACCACTGCCACCACCACTGTCATCATTATCATTATCAATGAGCATAGACTGTTGTTTGTAAGGTGTGATGTTAAGTTACCTAGGTTTCGGCAAGTGATAAGAAATGGTGCACTTAATTTTTATGTATATTACATTTTCCAGTGGATGCGGTCTTCTGGTTCTGTTCTGCCTAGGTGCCTGTGTATGGCTTCCTAAATAAATAGAACTTATCAAAGAGAAGCAACTACAAAGATTAGAACCCTCATGACTGAGGAGGCAAAGCTGAAGAAACAGGATGGATATCTAAGCAAGGGTAAGAATTATATCATTTACCTTTTTTTTTTTTTTTAAGATGAAGTCTCACTCTGTCTCCAGGCCAGAATGCAGTGGTGAGATCTCAGCTCACTGCAACCTCTGCCTCTCAGGTTCAAGTGATTCTCCTGCTTCAGCCTGCTGAGTAGCTGGGATTACAGGCACCCACCACCACACCAAGCCAATTTTTGTGTTTTTAGTAGAGACAGGGTTTCACCATGTTGACCAGGCTGGTCTCAAACTCCTGCCTCAGGTGATCTGCCTGACTCAGCCTCCCAAATTTTTGGGATTACAGGTGTGAACCACCTTGCCTGGCCTCATTTATCTTTTATCTGTAGAATTTAGAACAGCCTCAAGCATATAGGATAAATTTAATCATTTCCAGTTTGGCAAAATTGAATTTCTTTAATTGTATTAGACTCTCAGTTTTTGACAATCTTATCAATAAAGGCTGTACTTAGAAATTTTTGATATTCACAAAGAAGCAGTGTCTCAAGTCAATACTTTCTAGTTGAGGCTACATGTCATCAAAGTGATCAATTATCTATTATGCAATTAAGTCAACTCTGAAAAATTTAATCGCATTTTATTGATGCAATAAATACATTTTCATATTCCTATTTATAATATGTTGTTTGTTTAAAGTACTCTTAAAACTTTTTCTAATGTTAGTTTTGACTACTGATTGAAATTTAACTACCTAAAGACAGGGCCATATATTTCCTTTATGTCCAGTTGCTTAAGATAAGCAAAAAACAAAGCAAAATGATATCCTAAGTGGAATTATCCTGTTCCTCTTTCCCATGTTCCAACCAACTGGCATTGCCCACCTCTCCTCTCTGCCACAGAGCTGTGTGCTAAGACCTAATCCAGAGCCTTGAGCTCAGTCAGTGGCAAGCATGAAACGCTGATAGAGAGGATCTGGGCAGCAGCAGGACACAGGGCTCGGGTCAGGATCTAGAATCACTTTGTCCTACCCTTGCAACCAAAAGCAGAACCATCAGTATGCGTAGGCCTGAAAAAATTTACTAGATGTCATTCCTCCGCATTTTAAAGAAAGGCAGGCAGTACTTTTATCTCTGTGCACATTTAACTGAAAAACTAACTAGTGAAGGCTGCAAGCCCATAGATTAGATACAGAGGCCTCTGCACTAGAAAACTGGTAAAATATCACTCACTCTGTCTGTTCATCATCCCCCTGATATCCATCTGTTAATGTCTAGGAAGCTGTGGACATCAGCAAACGCAGCAAAATAACAATGCACAGGGGACCATTTTGTGCACAGGGCCCTGGGAAGGGCCAGTGGAATTCCTCTGATCAGTCTCCTTTTGACTTTTTCCCATAGACCTTGCTCCTGCACTGAAATGTCTGGAATGAAGTGGGTTGGTCACAGGGCAATTATGCTTCTATCATCAATCAGATCAGCTATTTGTGGGCTGATTTCCAAGTGCCTAGTGACATCACAAATAGGCTAAGAATACAAATACATGACACTTACAGTAAACAGGGCTTTCATATCCCTATTCTGAAATGATTTTCATAGCAACCCTGGAGGTCAGTAAGACAAGTATTATTGGCAACATTTTATAAATAAGACCTAGAAAGGCCTAGAGAGGTTAAATGGTTTATCCAAGGCTTCTCAGCTAGTAATGGGAGGAGCTGGGTTCCCAAATCTGTTCTTTTTGTAGAACACCATTCTGCCACTGTTTGATTAGTTAACAACCAAGTTCATTTAGCAGGAGCTGGTTATTTTTTATTTTAGGACAAATCAATCACTACAGCTATTTTTAGACATTGGGAGAATCCACTGCTTGATTTCTAACTGCTATCATGGCTAAACAGTTTTCAAATAATTATCTCAAGAAAGAATTCTTTGTGGCCCTTGCAGTCTGGCCTGTCTTTGTGGTAATCACACAGCAGAGAAAGTGTAACAAGCAATAAAGACTTCAAGCAACCATTCTAATCTCAAAGCATTTGAACATCAAAATAGATCTTCCATCAGGTATGGTGGCCCACCACAGCAGCTTTCTATGTGGAGTTCTGATCACAGTGTTGTTGCTACCCCAACGTGTCGTCAGAAATGTCAGGTTTCATGTGATTTACTTTTCTAAATATTAGGAAGGATTCAAAGTCATCCATATAAACTTGATGTTCATTCAGTTGGATTCTAGGCATCTTTCTTCAGTGGAAGAAAAAGGCCTATTTGTCTTCCTCTAAGTGGGTCTTTTCTGTGAATATCATTCCTCACATGGAGGAAAAGTTTGAGATTCGCTCTTTTACTATTCCAGTCTCATGAAACAAAAGGTTAGGACCAGCTTGGTATTCTATTTCCAGTTATTAAATGGGAGTTGCTAAGGAGACAGCAGGGATGGAGAAAGACAAGATGCCTGCCCTCAGAGGGCTAACACTCTAGTGGGCAAATAAGTATTAAATTATTTATGTCATATTCATTTCTGTATCCCCGGCATCTAGCGTAGCTCTGAACACATGGCAGTGTCTCAATAAATGGATGGTAAGTGAATAAATAAGTGAGGTCTCCAGATGCCCAATCTCCTCCACTTCTAAATCTTGATGAAAACATCATTCTCCAGTGCCCTTCTTCCCAGGGGCAGACTGAAAACTGATACAAGGTGGACAATGAGAATCTCACTGAAGAGTAGTACTGATGTTTTTGTTGATGGTAATGTTGACAGCACCAAACTTCAGTCTTACATGGTCACAAACTTAAATCCAAGCTGCTATCTTTTTTTAAATGTGGAATTTTAGCCAGATGGAGGATAAAGTGCCGACATAGATGAGTTAATGAAACCCATTTCCACATTGATTTAATATTTTATATTGAACATCCCATAATGTTTATCTCCAAAGGATAGTATTTTTAAACATAGCAAAGCTCCCATTCATATGCCAAAAAAAAAAAAACCCAAAACAGAAGTTTCACTGGGTTCAACACTTATAGCTAAGTGGATTGAATTAAGTGAAAAAGATAAATTAATTCAATAAAAATTGAACTGTTGGGGAGCTCTCCGTCTCTGTTGAAATGGCAATTCTGGCATTATGCAGGCACAATTATAGGCTAAATAGAGCTGATATGTGAAGTGTAAAACATGTCTTGCGGTTTCATAAGGAAAAGTTCTAAAACATACTTTCCAGAGACAAGACAATAATTCTTATATATCTGGCACATAAAGATGTGATTGTGACAAATTACTTCTAAAGGATATAACTGTGAATAACTTAAAATAACTAAGCTTACATACAAATACCACTCCAGAACCTTGAGCAGAGCTACAAATACATTATGTGGAATACACTAGAAGAGCGAGGAGGAGGAAACAAAAAAAAAAGGGGGAAAAACCTTAAACTTAGCCAGAACTTAAATGATTCAGAGGCTGCACAGATATTTAGGTTGTTTTGCGAGTGTATTTCTCCCACTGTCTGTCTTCCTTCATTTCCTGATATGGCTCAAAAGAAAAACCTCAGAAATGAAAATCAAAACTGTCCTTATTATGTTCTTAGGCTGTGTGAACCCAAACAAGGGAAATCCGGGAGTGTGGGAACTTGATCATAAGATCCATGAATGAGCAATCACATTTTCACACCACTTTATACCCGACAGTATCTCAGACAGTTCTTGACAATTATTCATTGCTGGGTCTCGAGACTGCTTTTATTTCTATTTCACTCTATTGAAAAAGGTTCCAAATTGTTACAGGTAGTCAGTCTTGAGTGGAGGCAGGAGAAGGCTCTCCCCCAACCCACTAGAAATATCAGGTGATGGTTTGGCAGTTATCTCTTTGCCTCTCTAAAAATGATAATTCAGTAGCCAGAAAGAGAGACGCTCCTGATGGTCCACACCTGTTAACATTAAAAGTGTTAACTGAATGCAGACCCCAGAGAAAAAGAGCTTCCTGGAAATGCGTATTAAGAGACAAAAAAGGCGAAGTAAGATCTCCTGGGTACTCTCCAGCGGAAGAAGGAAGAAAGCCTCAGATGGGCTTGTAACGCACTAGACACACTGCGCGTGCGCATTTCCCAAGCGTAAGCCCGGCTCTGCGCATGCCCACCCTGAGGAAGAATTATGGGAAAAAGACGAGCTTTTAGAAGTCCTGGGATCACAGTAACACGGGACATTTGAACTTCTCTTTTTAACATTCACGTGCCTGCTTGGGTCCCTTCCAAGCGCACCTTTCTTTCCTGTTCTAAAACCTTTTAAAATAAACTTCCACTCTTGCTCTGAAACTTGCCTCTCGTTTTCTGCTTTACATGCCCCTCAGTTGAATCCCTTCTCCTGAGGGGCAAGGACTGAAGTTGCTGTGGACTGATACGGATTCGCAGCTGCCAACTCGCCGGTAACTCGGATCTCTTCCACTGCTAACAAAATCATCAAAAATGTAGAAATTATGCCATCTCTGAGTGCTACATAGATATACATTTTATTATAGAAAGTATGCAGATATACGGCTGGGCGCGGTGGCTGACGCC
>PVKP010044574.1:0-16646 GCA_004027715.1 Plecturocebus donacophilus | reverse complement strand
TCTGAGTCAACAACAGATGAAAATGAAGACGACATTCAGTTTGTCAGTGTAAGTAGCAACTGATGATTGGGTTTTTCCCAGAGTTAAAGACTATGGTGGGCCATTATGTAATTTTACCTCACCTGGTCATTTAACTAACGTCGAGTGTCTAATACATACTAGACACTGTGGAGCACGGCACAGGATTGGGAAATTTACCGAAAGAGATATCTGAGCCACCCCTGTAGCCATCACAAAGAGCATGGCCTAAAGAGCATGCTGTACAGTTAATCTCGCCCCCTGCCTTTCATGTAGACTTAAGATAAAACGCTGGCCTCTAAGGCGCTGTTTTGAAATGGAGCAAGAGTAACTTCTAAAGGCGACATGGAGGAAGGAGCTGCTAATGATGAGCAAGGACAGAGCAAACAGGAAGGGTGGCCAGGGCTCAGAATCTTAGCGTTATGGTGCTGCTAACATGAAGGCAAATAGCTTGAAGATTTCACTGAGCTCTGAGATCATCATGTTACAGCATAGTACGATTGATGCTCATAAGGCAGAATCCTACATCACTGGGAACATGCTTTATTTTTCTGAGTTTCTTCCCTTTGGGACAGTAGTTGTCAAGCCTTAGTAATTGTAAACAGGCAGGTTCCTGGACCCCACTGCAGACCTACGGAATCAGAATTTCCAGGTGTGGCCTAGGAATCTTCATTTTCGGACAAATGCAGGGACAGACGGATTTCTGAGCACACTTTGTAAAGCATTGGTTTCTAAAGCAGAAGGGAGTGTTTATGATATATTTCGGGGTGAATTTCATCCATAATGATTGGAGTTTTAGAAAAGCTTTGCGTAAAGTGGTATCTCGGTTCACTAGGCAGAAAATACTTCTGTCCTAAACTCCTCTTTTGGAATGCTGTAGTTAGTTACAGTTTGGTATTCAAGCTGTAGGATTTTTCTTTAATGGAGTGTCTGTCTAATGTTTCTGTGTTTTTTAGTTTTTGTAGGTTTAGGGTGACTTTGTAAGTTACTTGTTTTTTAAATTAAAATTTCCTCCCTGGCCGGGCGCGGTGGCTCTCTCCTGTAATCCTAGCACTTTGGGAGGCCGAGGTGGGTGGATCACCTGATGTCAGGAGTTCAAGACCAGCCTGGCCATCATGGTGAAACCCCCATCTTAAAAAAAAAAAAAAAAAAATTTCCTCCCTAAACATTGTCTGGTTAAGAAATTGTTTTTCTTTTTTTGTGTAGAATTTCTTTACCTTGTCACTTTCTGGACATATTTCCCCATTAATAATGTGTGTATATTTTGTTCCTGACATTTGGAAACTTTATAAATATTCACGGTACCAAGGGAGGTTGTATGCTGACTCTGACTTCACTGTTGTGATGAGTAAGCATCATAACTCAAAATCGAAGAGCAATGGTGTCTGTTTTTGTAACAAGAAACATTTGAGAAGAGAATTTCATGGATCTTTAGGAAAAATAATTTTGGTTCCTCCTAACTGGTATAAAAATGGGAATGATTGGGATAGATGATCTCGAGTTTTTTGTGCAATTGTATATAGAAGTGACACATGTCTGATTCATGATGCACATGCCATTGAGAAATACAGAAGGGATCTACAAAATTAAGTTTGGAAAAGTAAATAGGTATAGGTTTGTGTAATATCCTGATGAATAAATCATTATATTATAAGTTCTGTGTTAATATATAGGATTGTGTTTAGCTGAGGTTTAAAACTCTTTAAATTTTATTTTAAATATAGAGATCTTTCTACATCAGTTCATACAATGTTTTGTATATCCAGCGTGGTAGAACTCTTTATGTTTAACTCTGTTCAAAATAGAGGATCGAAGGTTTGACAGCTTTTATATGGAGAAGTGAATTACATTCTGTCAGTGTAATTGTGGTACCAGAAAGAACGTAGTAAAACATCCCTGTTGCATTTCAATGGTGCCACGTAAAAGACAATGATAACTTAATTCTACTTTAACATACATTCAGAGACAACTTTCCTTTGTAACCCCATCCTGTACTGGGCTCTACCATGATGTACTTATTTCTCTGTGTTTTTTATAGTACTATCCAGTAAAAATGCAATGCTGCTGGGTATAGTTCTCTGTTTGTGGGTTCTTCAGATTTTTTTAAAAAAGTTTGTTAGTTCTTAATATATTCTGTTTGGGATTCCTTAGCCTTTTCATATAAATCTTGATTATCCTGCCTTCATTCTGCATGTGGCACAGAATCCTCTTTGTGTTTCATCACATACCTAGCCTCCAAAATAAACAATATGCTGAAAGAAAGCAATAGTAAAAGATATGGGAGTACAAAAAGAGCTCTAATCTTGATGTAAATTTTATTAAAATACAGTACACATCCAGAGAAGTTTACTTTCTCTTTGCCATCGCTGTTTTTGTACTGCATTACCATTTGTCTAGATTGATTATCTTGTTTGCATTCTTCCCACATACTCTCCTATGTGGTTAACCTTTAAACAGCTGTAATAATGTTCCCATCTTGATGTTATTTATTGATTCCTTGGCCTATAGAATAAAATCTAGGCTTTTGACTAGGGCATTTATGGCCTGGTCTATGATGAGGCTAGTGTGTATGTAAGAAAGGATGAAGAAGATTCAGAGTTTGATGTTTGACTGTATAGTGATTTGGAGGATAAAGCAAGGTTATCAAAGAACTCCATTGTTTTGAACTTAGATATCTAAGAGATTACTGATAACCATTTCAGTTAAACAAAAATTGTACCATGAAATCTGTATCTTTTTTTTTTCTGAGGCAGGGCCAGGGGTGGGTTTTTCACTATGTTGCCCAGGCTGGACTTGAACTCCTGGGCTCAAGTGATCCTCCTGCCTCAGCCTCCAGAGCAGCTGAGGCTGGCACTGTGCCTAGCTGCAACCTGTATCTTTTTAATACAATGTTTGTGCTAATTCCTGTTTTGAAAGGAATCTACATGGTTTTATTCCTCTATATAGATTTAGGCTCTTTGGGTTTTGTCATTAGTACATATTCTTTTTTTTTCTTTTTTACTAGCAAGAATATTATTACATATTCATGTACTCTGAATCTTTTCCCATGCCTTTTTTTTTTTTCTTTTTTGAGACTGTCTTGCTTTTTCATCTAGGCTGGAATGGGATGGCATAATTATAGCTCACTGTGGTCCCAACTTCCTGGGTTCAAGTGATCCTCTCACTTCAGCCTCCCAGGTAGCTGGGATTATAGGTGTGAGACATTGCACCCATCTAATTTTTTGTTATTGTTGTTGAGTTGGGGGGTCTCACTCTGTTGCCCCGACTGGTCTTGAACTTCTGGGCTCAAGTGATCCTCCTGCCTTGGCCTCCAGTGTGCTAGGATTAAGGTGTGAGCCACTGCTCCCAGCCCCGTGCCCCTTTTGTTTCTAATTATTCTGTGCCACTTGCAAGATTTTCTCAGGAATCTTTGCCAAGTCCAACTAAAAAAATCTCCCACTGATTGTTAAATATAATTTTACTTTAAATGACTCTTCATGACTTGTAAATTTGCCCACTTCCTTTTTAGGAAGGACTGTCGAGACCTGTTCTTGAATACATTGATCTGGTCTGTGGTGATGATGAAAAGCCTACCACCTATCATAGTGATGTAAGAACATTATATTTCTATTTTTTCAGTTTTCTTATTAAGTGCAATAGTGTGTTGGAGGTGGCTTTAACTGGATCATAAGTTCCAGTTCCAGATCATAATTGTTGGCCAGGCGCTGTGGCTTACGCCTGTAATCCCAGCACTTTGAGAGGCTGAGGCAGTTGGATCACCTGAGGTCAGGAGTTTGAGACCAGTTTGGCCAACATGGCAAAACCCCATCTCTATTAAGAGTACAAAAAATAAGCCGGGCATGGTGGCATGTGCCTGTAATCCTAGCTAGTTGGGAGGCTGAGGCAGGAGAATTGCTTGAACCTGGGAGGTGGAGGTTGCCGTGAGCCAAGATCATGCCATTGCACTCCAGTCTAAGCAACAGAGCAAGACTTCATCTAAAAAAAAAAAAAAACCCAAAAAACTAAAACTAATTGTTAAACTTTCAGGAATTTTGTGAGCTGACTGTAAACATAACAGTTATTAAAAATTAAAATATATAAACACACAAGTACATAAATGATCATTATATTTAAGGTAATACTTAATAATATCATTTCCTACTATCTGTGCACTTGAGGTTATTTGCATCTGTTTGTAGGAATACTGTTAATACATAATAGTGTGCTGCTACAGTGTGATAATAGAACATACCCCATCATGATCAGTAAAATACAAACCAGAGTTTGATTTATTATTTGTTGATTAAACTTGAAGTGAAGGATAAAATGTTAATGCAGATTAAATTTCAAAGTATGATGTGTCTCTGCTAGACTATATAAAATAAAAAAAAATTGAGGAAATTGGTTTGCAGTATTCCAAAACTCAGCCAGGTAAGGGGGCTCACACCTGTAATCTCCTCACTTCAGGGGGCCAAGGCTCGTGGATCACTTGAGGTCAGGAGTTCGAGACCAGCCTGCCCAGTATAGTGAAACCCTATCTCTTCCAAAGATACAAAAATTAGCTGAGTGTGGTGGTACATTCCTGTAGTCCCAACTACTTGGGAGGCTGAGGTAGGAGAATCACTTGAACTTGTGAGGCAGAGATTGCAGTGGGCCAAGATTGCACCACTGCACTATAGCCAGGGCAACAGAGTGAGACTTTGTCTCAAAAAAAAAAAAAAATCAAAACTCTTCATTATTTCAGAAAGATGTTGATGTTATTGATGCATGAGTGAAACTCTAACATAGGTCTGTATTGTTTCACTTTAATCTTACTCATTAATATAATTGAAAATATTATCCACCCTTTATATGCTGCAGTCAGCGCTTCATATCCTGTGGGTTCCACATCTGTGGATTCAGCTAACTGCAGATGGAAAATATTTTTTAAATAATAAATACAATAATAAAAAATAATACACATTAACAACCTCACATTACAAAAACTATTTTATGGCAGTTACATTATATTAGGTATCAAAAATAATTTGGAAATGACTTAAAGTATATAGGAGGATATTCATAGGTTGAGTGCAAATACCTTATTTTATACAAGGGACTTGAACATGGGAGGATTTTGGTATGAAGAGGTGCAAATAGTATACTTATTTGCAAATCTCATGACCAACGTTTTTGTTGAGTTGGATGATAAGAATTCATAGTCAGATTTTGTGAAACTATTGTTGGCTGTAGAATTTTAAAAACTGATAGTGGGTTTTTCAAGAAATAGCAAGTTATATATATATATATAAATATGTATTTAAATATATATATGTATTTAAATATATATATAAATATGTATTTAAATATATATATATATAAATAAATATATATATATATATAAATATATAAATAAATAATTTTTTTTTTGAGATGGAGTCTTGCTGTGTCTCCCAGGCTGGAGTGCAGTGGTGTGATCTCAGCTCACTGCAGCCTCCACCTCCCAATATTCAAGAGATTCTTCTGCCTCAGCCTCCTGAATAGTTGGTACTACAGGTGCATGCCACCACACCTGGCTAATTTTTGTATTTTTAGTAGAGACGGGGTTGGTCAGGCTGGTCTCGAACTCCTGACCTCATGATCTGCCCACCTCAGCCTTCCAAAGTGCTGGGATTATATGCATGAGCCACCACGCCCAGCCAAATCATACTGATGTTATAGATTCAAGCTGAAAATCAGGTTAAATATTTAAGTTTAAAATTTATCTCCAAAATTAAAGATTCATTAAGTTAACTTTTTACATTGATCCTTAAAATGTTATGAATTTTACTTACATATATGAAATTATTTTTCAGATTCTGTTTCCTAAAATGCCAAAACGACAGGGTGATTTTTTGCATTTTTTAAAAGTGAAGAAGGTGAAAACAGACATAGACGGTAATGAAGTGAGCAAAAATCATTGCGGATTGTCTAAGCCAAAGGAACCACATTTCGAGTATATTGAACAACCAATCATTGAAGAAAAACCATCATGTTCATCAAAGGAAGAAATAGATAATCTTGTGCTTCCAGATTGTTGGAATGAAAAACAAGCATTTATGTTTACAGAACAGTACAAATGGCTTGAAATAAAAGAAGGTAAATTAGGATGTAAGGATTGTTCAACAGTTCGGCATTTAGGATCAAAAGCAGAAAAGCATGTTCATGTGTCCAAGGAATGGATTGCATATTTAATAACCCCTAATGGCAGTAATAAAACTACTAGACAAGCTTCTCTACGAAAAAAAATTAGGGAACATGATGTTTCTAAAGCTCATGGTAAAATTCAGGATTTGTTAAAGGAATCAGCTAATGATTCAATTTCTAATTTAGTCCATAAACAAAATAACAAAAACATTGATGCTACTGTAAAAGTTTTCAATACTGTTTACAGTTTAGTAAAACGTAATAGACCTTTATCTGATATTGAGGGGGCAATGGAATTACAGGAAAAAAATGGAGAGGTAAATTGTTTAAATACACGTTACAGTGCAACAAGAATAGCAGAACATATTGCAAAAGAAATGAAAATGAAGATATTTAAGAATATTATAGAAGAGAATGCCAAAATCTGTATCATAATTGATGAGGCATCTACAGTTTCAAAGAAAAGCACCCTAGTGATTTATCTCCAGTGCACAATTCAGTCAGCTTCTGCACCTGTTATGTTATTTGTTGCTTTAAAAGAATTGGTGTCAACTACAGCAGAGTATATTTTCAATACATTATTAACTACTTTAAATGATTGTGGTTTTACAAATGATTATTTGAAAGCAAATCTAATTGCATTTTGTTCTGATGGTGCTAATACAATTCTGGGAAGAAAGTCTGGAGTAACTACAAAATTGTTAGAAAATTTTCCTGAAATCATCATTTGGAACTGTTTAAATCATCGATTACAATTATCACTTGATGATTCTATATCCGAAATAAAACAAATTAATCATTTAAAAATATTTATTGATAAAATTTATTCTATTTATCATCAACCTAATAAAAATCAAACCAAGCTTCTAGGAACTGTAGCTAAAGAACTGGAAACTGAAATTATTAAAATTGGTCGGGTTATGGGACCAAGATGGGCAGCATGTAGTTTACAAGCTGCTACTGCTGTATGGCATGCGTATCCTGTATTATATGTGCATTTTTCTCATTCTTACTCTAGTTTGGCAAAGAGATTAGCTAACATTAATTTCTTACAAGACCTTGGTTTAATGATTGACATCCTCGAAGAATTTTCAGTACTTTCAACTGCATTACAGTCAAGATCAACTAATATTCAGAAAGCACAAAAATTGATCAAATGTACCATAAGAGCTTTGGAAAATTTAAAAATTGGTACTGGAAAGTATGAATCTCAAATTGAAGATTTAATCAAGTCAGATAAGTTTAAAGATATTCCATTTAATAAAAACAGTAAATTTAATGCTCTTCCTAGGAATATCTTACTAGACAATATAATTCAGCACATGAATCTACGCCTTTTATCCGAGAGAAACCATGATGAAAGTATTTTTAATTACCTTGATTTGCTAGAACCTTCTACATGGCCTTATGAAGAAATAACTTCACCGTGGATAGCTGGTGAAAAAAAATTATTTCATTTGTGTGAAATTTTAAAATATGAAGTTGATTTGAATGATTTTCGGGAATTTGTAAATAACAATATAAAATCAAACAATGTTTCAATTCCTACAACTATACAAAAAGCTAGGAAGATAGTTAGCACCATTGCAATCAACAGTGCTGAAGCTGAAAGAGGTTTCAATTTAATGAATATAATTTGTACCAGGGTGAGAAATAGTTTAACAATAGATCATGTATCAGATTTAATGACAATAAATTTATTGGGGAAGGAATTAGCAGATTGGGATGCAACACCATTTGTAAAATCTTGGTCAAATTGCAACCACAGGTTGGCTACAGATACAAGAGTTCGGCAAAAGTCAACAAAAGTCTTCCATGAGAATCAATTGGCTATATGGAACTTATAATAGAATATTGTATGTGTTTTTTATCATCTGTAAATTATGTACTATAAATCCTTTATGTACATAAAGGTTTTTTTTGTTGTTTTGGAAAGCCAGTTAAACTTTTATCAGCATGTTGCTGTTTAACGAGGTAACCTTGAAGATTGGTTTTAGGAGCTATAGTTTTTTATAGATTGGCCCATGTTTACTAGAATGGGTCATAATACATATTCCATGAAGTTCTGTACAGAACAAACACCATTGATAATTTTGTGCTGTTTTACTTTAAGTAAGGATGCAAAAAAAATAACAGGACTCAGATAAGTTTTAAGTCCTGGAGGTTACATCAAATAAAAGAGAAATGGAATCAAAACTGTAAGCCTTTTGGCTCTTGTCTCTCATTTCCATATCTGTGCTATCTAGTATGGTAGTCACTAGCTACATATGGCTAATCAGCTCAGGAGGACTAAAAGTAAAATTTTAATTTACTTAATTTTACTTAAATATAAAAACTGAAACAATGTAAAATATTTTTTTGCTTAGCTTTACTGTTTTTCAGGAATACATTTTACTCTGTTAACTTGCATAAGGTTTAGTTGTTGTAGTGTGCCTGTCAAACTTGTGTGTCATTTCCAATATGAATATAAACATACTGCTGATAGATATGATATCGCTGTCAGCAGATGGATTCAGTGCAAATTATTTTTTCTGTGAATTGATGTAACATCATCTTTATCTCAATATTTTATGCAGACAACAGTGATTCCTATGTAAATTGTAACTGGCAATTGAAATATTTATTTTAATCATGATTAAATTATTTTTCTAGTTTACACATGAATATGAGCAAATTTTTAAATTTAAAATGAAGGCATACTGAAAAAGAATCAAGTGGAGATGCAGAACCTAGTACAACTGGAACAGTAAACAAACAGACTCAAAGGTATGTTGCGGATTTGACAATGGCAATTGCAGTTTGCCGTGGCAGAGCAAAATAAGCTGTTATTTAAGAAACAAAGTAGGAAAGTTGAGACTTCAGCAGGTGCAAAACAAATTGGGTAAATTACATTTCTTATGCCAAAAAGAATCAATGAAATTTAGTCACCTGAAATTAGAATTAACAAAAAATTTTAAAAACAATTTTAGAAGGAACTAAGGTTATAAGTTTGGCCAGATGTAAAATATCAGATTCTTACATGAAAGAATTAGGTTTTTTTGAGTGGGTGGGAGAGGAGAGGGTCTTGCTCTGTCACCCAGACTGGACTGCAGCCTCTTTCTCTTGGGTTCAAGCAATCCTCCCACCTCAGCCTCCTGAGTAGCTGGGAATACAGGTGCATGCCACCACACCCAGCTAGTTTTTCTTTTTGTACAGATGGGGTTTTGTTATGTTGCCCAGGTGGGTACTGAACTCCTGGGCTCAAGCAGTCCTCCTGCCTCGGCCTCCCAAAGTGCTGGGATTTTAGGCATGAGCCACCATGCCTGACTGAGAAGTAGTTTTAAATGGATAAATGTGAAATAAATTATTTCAGTTGAAGAAATTGTTAGAAAATTACGAATACAAGCCTAAATACGATGTTTTATTAAAATGTACAGGGCCTTGGCCAGGCGCGGTGGCTCACGCCTGTAATCCCAGCACTTTGGGAGGCTGAGGCAGTTGGATCAGGAGGTCAGGAGATCGAGACTATCCTGGCCAACATGGTGAAACCCCATCTCTACTAAAATACAAGAAAATTAGCTGGGCATGGTGGCACATGCCTGTAGTCCCAGCTGCTCGGGAGACTGAGGCAGGAGAATTGCTTGAACCTGGGAGGTGGAGGTTGCAGTGAGCAGAGACTGCACCACTGCACTCCAGCCTAGCGACAGACCGAGAGTCCATCTCAAAAAAAAAAAAAAAAGTACAAGGCCTTTAGTTAAGCACCAAACAACTGCTTGTAGAATACAGGACATAGCAATGTTAAAGACTGATTGTAAATCTGAAAAATTAGAAGTACATTTCTGTAGTTTTAGAACAGTTTTGTAATATGAGAAACTACCCAACGAATTGTCTCATAGCACTTAAAAATTTTAAAGAAATAATTTCAATTCATGGCCTCATAAGTCAAATTTATGGCCAGGTATAGTGGCTCACGCCTGTAATCCCAGCACTTTGGGAGGCTGAGGCGGGGTAAATTAACTTTTAATTAATTTTTTTTTTTGAGATAGAGTCTTGCTTTGTCGCCCAGGTAGTGGCGTGATCATGGCTCACTGCAACCTCTGCTTCCAGCCTCAAGCCATCCTCCCACCTCAGCTTCCCAAATAGTAGGGATTACAGGCACACATGACCATAACTGGCTAGTTTTTGTATTTTTTGTAGAAACGGTTTCCCCATATTGCCCAGGCTAGCCTTGAACTCCCTGGTTTAAGTAATCCACCCACCTTAGCCTCCCAAAATGCTGAGATTACAGGTGTGAGCCACTACACATATCTCATGCCGCTGTTTTAAAATTACTTAGAACAGTTTCAGCTAGAGGAGAAAAAAAACTATTTTCTGCCACAATGAATGACGCTCCAGCTAAATTAGGTTTAAAAAATCAGATTTCATTAGAATTTTATAACAAACTTGATGTTTCTGTTATTTCTTCATTCCACTAAATGATATGGTTTGAAGATCTGCTCAGTGTTTTGAAATGGTCTCTACAACAGATTGTCACTTGTTGGGTACAGTTAAGTGCCCATTATGTAAGCCCATTATGTAAGTACACATGATACAAATCAATACTAGCTTATAGGATTCTGGAAAGAATTAAGTGGTGAATTTAGTGATCTTATATACCCTGTCAGTCAGTTGATTATATTGTAGAAGAGCTCTACAAAACTTACTATACTGTTAAGTCCAAGATTTTCTTCCAGTAACAGGAATGCTAGCCAAATATTTAATAATCAAAGACCAAAAATGGCAGTTTAATTTTTCTACCCAGTATCCCATGGCATATGAATGACCTAAATTTGAAGCTCCAAGGATAGGAAGAAGTTTATTTGTGCCTGACCTAGGCAAGTACTAGAGTTTATATTGAAATCAAATTTCTAAAAATAAAAATTAGTAAGGTTAATTGTACTCATTTTTCTAACATGAGTCAATATGCTTGAAGTTTTAATTGTATCTGATAATGTCATATAAATTTACTGTAAAAACTAAGAAAAAATTTTAAACTGCCATATCGATTAAATTTAGGGTTGCTTTTCAGTGTACTCAGTAACTCTGAATTCAGTGTTAACAGTAAACTGAGCTTACATAAGATTTATTGAATTTACCTAACTTAGGCAAATGTTTTCAAACTGATAAGCTTTTGGTCTGAAGTCAAATCAATTATTTTGAAAAAGATGAATGGGTTTTTTTTCAGTATGAATATGAAAAATAGAAATGATAATTATGTTTGGAACAATTTGAGTATTTGAGTCTACTTTGTCACCTGTGAATTTTATGAAATTTATATACAAATCAAGTATTATGAAAACAGGAATCGAGATGTGCCTTAGATGTGAAATACACATTAGATTTTAAAGACTTAACATGCAGATTATCACATTTAATAACTATGTTGATAATAGTTGAAATAATACTTTGGCTATATTGGGTTAAATAAAATAAATTTATCACTGTATTTCTATTTTAGAATTACATATGTGGCTTGAAGTATAGTTGTATTAGATAGCACTGCCCTATATGATAGTTACTCTTAAAACCAAGTTTCACCAATCTAGACCTTACTTTTGACTTCAGGATCCATGGTGAACTGTCTTTTTATCAGTTTCACATTGTTGTTCCATAGGCATTTAAAATGAATAGGTCCAAAGTTGAATTTATTCATCTCTCATCATACCTGTTTTGAGAAATGGCCCAACCATTTCCCTTGATGCTCAAACTAGAAATGTTGAAGATATTTGAAACCTTTTCTTCATCTACCTTGCCTTGTCTCTTCCACCTCTCTTCCTGTAGTTATCTTGGTTCAAGTTGCCATTTTTCTTGCTTAGAGTAATAACTTTCTAACAAGTCTCTCTGCCCTCATTCTTACCTCTTGTTAATATTAATATATCCTTTATACTAAGGATTAACTATTCTAAAGTACACATTTATTCCTATATAAATTATTGAGAAGACATTCAGACAACAAGAAACTCAAATTACTTAAACAGATTTATAATCTTGTATAGCAAATCTGGGATGGCTACAGGCTTTGCTTGAGTAGCTGAATAGTGTCATTGTTGTGTTATCTGGGGTGATTTAGGTCTTTCTCTCATAATTGCAGGATGCCTGGGACAATTTCAGGAATGCTTAATTTAAGGCATCATGGCAAGGGCTGGATCAATCCCTGTTTATTCATCAGGAAGTCAGAAGCTTTGTCAGAAGCTTTACTAAGCAGACTTATATTTCACTGGCCTTAACTGTGTCAGCATGGCCATACTCATTGCAAGGGAAAGTTGGAATGTGAGCTTTTACCTTTTGTAGCTTTTGTATTTGAAGTAGGCAAGGGAGAAATAATTGGGAATGGGTGGTTGGTTAGCTGGTCTATGAAGTCTAACATATTTTTCCTCTACTGAAAAGGCTTTACTGGCTCCCCACTTTGTTCAAGATAGTTTAAGGTTATGATGAGTCTGTGCCCTCCATCTGGTACTGAACTCAAGGTAGCTGTCACTGGCCTGGTTATGAAAGGGCAATTTAAAGATGATCTAATACGGTCTCTATGTTTTATAGGTAGTAAAATTGATATTTCAAGAGGTTTAGTTAATTGCCAGGGTCATAGTTTGTTATGAACAGATAACCAAAATTACTATTGAATATTTTGGGAACTGAAAATTTGATTTATTTATTTATTTTTATTATAGAGTCTGGGTCTTGCCACGTGCCCAGGCTTGTCTTGAACTCCTGCCGTCAAGTGATCCTCCTGCCTTGGCCTCCCAAAATACTGGGATTACAGGCATGAACCACTGCACCTGGCCTGAAAATTGTGATTTTAAATTATGTTCCACCTTTTAAAATCAAGATGTCCTGGGAGAGTTAATTAATGTTTCTGAGTGTTAATTTATCTGTCTTTCAACAAGGATAATAATTGCCTATTGAATGGTTCCATTTATGTATGTATGTATGTATGTATGTATGTATGTATGTATGTATTTATTGAGACAGGTTCTCACTCTGTTGCCCAGGCTGGAGTACAGTGGTACAGTCATGGCTCACTGCAGCCTTGACCTCCCAGATATGGGCAGTCCTCCTGCCTCAACCTCCCAAGTAGCTAGGACTATAGGCACTCGCCACCATGCCCAGCTAATTTTAAAAATATCTGTAGAGACAGGGGTCTTCTTCTGTTGCCCAGGCTGGTCTCGAACTCCTAGGCTCAAGTGATCATCCTACCTCAGCCTCCCCAAATTCTGGGGTTACAGGCATGAGCCACCACACTTAGCCTGGTTTCAGGTTTTATGGGGCCTGTTGATTATTGAATTTGGCGCACTCTAAGAAAAATAATCCCACAAAATTGCGAATACACCATTAGAAATTATTTGAAATATTTAGATTAAGAAAATAAATCACTACAATCTTCACAATGTTTAAAAGTTAATATCACAAAATATAGATGTGAAAAAGACATGATCTTTTTATTAATTACAGCTCGATAATTATTTTTTTCTAGGTTGGTTGGTTGTTTGGTTTGTTTTGAGACAGGGTCTCACTCTGTTGCCCAGGCTGAAGTGCAGTGCACAATCTTACTGCAACCTCCACCTCAGTCTTCTGAGTAGCTGGGACCACAAGCACGTGCCACCACTTTGGGCCAATTTTTGTATGTTTTTGTGGAGACAGGGTTTCACCATGTTGCCAAGGCTAGTCTGGAACTCCTGAGCTCCAGGAATCCACCTACCTTGGCCTCCCAAAGTTCTAGGATTACAGGAGTGAGCCACTGTGCCTGGCCCTGAGTTTTCTTTTGGTTATATACGCATTGATTGTCTCCATTTGACAGTTCTGTAATGTCATTTTCTATAGAGGAATAGAAGGATAATTTAGAGTATGCTCTAGCTTAGTTAATGGAAATTTGCTTTTTTATTTTTGACAGGTTACATAGGTTTCTTTCAGATTCTCAACTATGACTAATACAGTGTAATTTTTAGGATTATTATCACATGTGGGGAAACTTCTTTTTTTTTTTTTCTTTTGAGACAGCATCTTGCTCTATTGCCAGGCTCCAGGCTGGAGTGCAGTGGCACGATCTCAGCTGTCTGCAACCTCCGCCTCCCAGATTGAAGCAGTTCTCCTGCCTCAGCCTCCCAAGTAGCTGGGACTACAGGCGCATGCCACCACACCCAGCTAATTTTTGTATTTTTTAGTAGAGATGGGTTTCACCATGTTGGCCAGGATAGTCTCGATCTGTTGACCTCATGATCCGCCCACCTCAGCCTCCCAAGGTGCTGGGATTACAGGCATGAGCCACCACGCCTGGCCGGGAAACTCCTTTTAAGAGTAACATCTGAACTACAAGATTTCAGAGAATTTCAATTTTCTGTGGAGTGACTGCTCTTAAATATTGTTTCAATTGACCAAAGTATTCTTAGAAGACTTCCCAACTGAGCTGGACAGTAATAGTTTAACTACACATGGAAGAGATTTCAAAGTACACAAATATATCCCAGTCACTCCTTAACAAGATCTCAGAAGTGTCTACTGCCACTACATGGTTACAACAGGAAGGGAAAGTACACAGAAGGTGCAGGTGAAATGGAAAGAGACAGTAGTCTTTTTTTTTCTTCTTCTTCTTTTTAAAAATTTTTTTTTATTTTTTTTAAAGATGGGGTTTCACCATATTGGTCAGGCTGGTCTCGAACTCCTGACCTCAGGTGATCCACCCACCTCAGTCTCCCAAAGTGCTGGGATTACAGGCGTGAGCCACCGTGCCTGGCGAGACAGTAGTCTTAACTGATTGTGGTAAAAATATTTTTGTGGCTGGGTGCGGTGGCTCTTATCTGTAATCCTAGTACTTTGGGAGGCCAAGGAGGTGGATTACCTGAGCTCAGGAGTTCAAGACCAGCCTGGGCAACATGGTTAAATACTGTCTCTACTAAAATACAAAAAATTAGCTGGGTGTGGTGGCATGTGCCTGTAGTCCTAGCTACTTGGGAGAATGAGGCAGGAGAATCGTTTGAACCAAGGAGGTGGAAGTTGCAGTGAGCTGAGATTGCACCACTGCACTCCAGCCTGGGCTAAAGAGTGACACTCTGTCTCCAAAAAAAAATTTTGCAAATTTAATAAAAATATATAAATGTGAAGAGATATTACTTTGGTCCTTTTTTGGAAGGTACCCCTTAGTAAGTGTCACAGTTATTCTGCCTCTGACTTAGCTCTTTTGGTTTTTTGGATTCTTGAATGAGGTAAAGCAAACTTGAGAAATTCTTAGATGCTTAATAAGTAATCAACAAATATTACCAGAAAAATGAAAGAATTGTGGATAATTTTTTAAGCTGGTTGTTGAGTATGTGTGTGTGGGAGGGAGGGGCTTGTTTTTTCTTTTTTTTAGGGACAGGGGGTCTCACTATGTTGCCCAGGCTGGAGTGCAGTGGCTATTCACAGGCATGATTCCACTACTGATCAGCACGGGAGTTTTGACCTGCTCCGTTTCTGACCTGGGCCAGTTCACACCTCCCAGGCAACCTGGGTGGTTCCCCACTCCCAGGAGGTCACCATATTGATGCTGAACTTAGTGTGGACACCTGATTGGCATAGTGCACTACAGCCCAGAATTCCTGGGCTCAAGCAATCCTCCCACCTCAGCCTCCCGAGTAGCTGTGACTATAGGCACCTGCCACCACACCCGGCTTTACTTTGTGTTTAAAATTTTCCCAATAAAAGTATTTTTAAAATCACATGAGATAAATGTAAAATAATTTAACTTTTTTATATGCTGGAATCCTCTAAATAGATTCTTTTCTTTTCTTTTTTTTGTTTGAGATGAGATTTCACTCCGTTGCCCAGGCTGGAGTACAGTGGCATGATCTCTGCTCATTGCAACCTCCTTCTCCCACATTCAAGCAATTCTTCTCCTGAGTAACTTGGATTACAGACACACTCTACTGCAGTTGGTTAATATTTGTATTTTTAGTTGAGACAGGATTTCACCATGTTGGTCAGGCTGGTCTCAAACTCCCAACCTGAAGTGATCCGCCTGCCTCAGCCTCCCAAAGTGCTGGGATTATAGGCGTGAGCCACCCCATTTGGCAGATTATGTTGTTTCTAAGTTATAATAGCTATTATTAACAATTTTTATTTTTATTTATTTATTTTTTTTATTACATTTTAGGTTTTGGGGTACATGTGAAGAACATACAATATTGTTGCATAGGTACACACGTGGCAGTGTAATTTGTTGCCTTCCTCCCCTTCACCTATATCTGGCATTTCTCCCCATGCTATCTCCCCACACCTCCCCACCCCCCACTGTCCATCCCCCCGCACTGTCCCTCCCCTATTTCCCCCCAACATACCCCAGCGTATAGTGCTCCCCTCCCTGTGTTCATGTGTTCTCATTGTTCAACACCCGCCTATGAGTGAGAACATGCGGTGTTTGATTTTGTGTTCTTGTGTCAGTTTGCTGAGAATGATGGTTTCCAGGTTCATCCATGTCCCTACAAAGGACACAAACT
>PVKP010044573.1:0-16646 GCA_004027715.1 Plecturocebus donacophilus | reverse complement strand
GCCTAGACTAGAATGCAGTGTTGTGATCATGACTCACTGCAACCTCAACCTTCTGTGGTTAAATGATCCTTCCACTTCAGCTTCAGAAGTAGCTAAGACTAAAGGCACACCCCACAATGCCTGGCTAATTTTTAACTTATTTATAGAGGCAGGGTCTCACTATGTTGCCTAGACTGGTCTCAAATTCCTGGGCTCAAGTGATCCTTCCACCTTGGCCTCCCAAAGCAGTGTGATTATGGGTGTGAACCACTGCGCCTGACTGAAAGGCCTCTTAATATCAATCCCTTTCTTCCTTCATCCTTCAAGACTTCTTTCCACCTGGTGTTGCCCTCAGAGTCATCCCACCTAACCCCTTCAATAGTCTTGGACTTCTAGAAACAACACCCAGGGCAGGAAGTGTTTTGCTGGCAGCTTTTTCTCTCTGGTCATAGACCCTTACTGGGTCAAGAAACACAGAGCTTATCATGTGCTTAAAAGGGTTAGGGACAGGGGTGGAAGGAAAGAAAGCATAAATACAGGGAGAAGAAACCTAAATTAATCTTTTCAGATATTCTCCAGCTCTGTGCATTATGTTCCACATAATATCAGACAGTCATTAAAGCTAGTAACATGGGAAGATGTTCAAGATTTATCAACTATAAAGATCAGGTCAAATGAGTATGTGGACCGTGAGAGCGTTTCTGATATCTATAAATAGATGCAGAGAGAAATGATAGGAAGGAAAAACACTCATTTTCTGCAGGTAATGGAAGAACAAATTCATCTTGCCTTTTCATGTATCTGTGTGGAGGGTTTTTAACTTTTCCATCGTGAGCTTGCTTTAGTTGTGTGAGCAAACAGAACAAATGAGAACAGCTAGACAGATATATTAGGAATCAAAGAGAAAATAGCCTTACAATACTCAGTCTCTTTCTTCTGTGCCCCCTAGTCTTTTTAGGAAAAGATACAGGAGGCTGGGCCTGGCTGGCAGAATGGCCATCCCCAATGGACCTATGTCCTGTGGGCCCACCAAGGCTCTGGGCACTTGCATAGATGATTTCTGCCTACTTTGAAAAACATCCTTGCACCCCTGAGACTCTGCAGTGAGGTTTTCCCAGTATACAAGGCCAGGTGGGGTGTGGATGGGAAGTGGACTCTGTCTCCTCAGTGGTGAGAACCCATGCGCTGAGTCAGCTGGATTGTAAAAAGTAAATGTGTGGCGGCCAGCATTTGACTTCATGCATGTTTAAAATCAGCCCATGGCCATCCTTTGTCTCCTGGGCTGTGAGCTTGCTCGGGGCTTGCAGCAGGAATCCTGCCTCACAGCCGCTCCTCCACCTCACCCGATGATCTCAAAAAGTCATGCAGGGAAGCACCAGCTCCTGCCCAGCAAACACACATTTTTCAGCTAAAAACAAAATGAGTGATGGAAATCATAGGCAACTCTTCCTTATGCTGTGCCTTGGACAGGAGCTACTAATGAGTGGAATTCATCCACCTTCCAGATGCCTTAGCTGTCTGCAGTGCCCCCTCAGGAGACAAAGCCCATGCAGTCCCCCTCTTTGGACACCCATTCATTTACTTTCAGCTCCATCAACCACAGCTCCCCAGATTACATTTCAAATGATGGAGCATTCCAGAGTGCTCTCTGCAAACTGAACCAGGCTTTGTAAATGTGAGAGAAGATTGTGGTTGACATCCATCACTCAGGGGGTGCATTCTCAAGTTGTAAGACTGTCTGTGTTTCAGTTGAATGTTGTGCTGCTCTGCTGTACCCTGGCCTCTGACTGCAGACATCATGGCCCTTGGGAAGTTCTGATGGGAAATATTTCACCCAGAAGTGCTAGGGCCGTTTATCTTGGAGAAAAGGGCAAAGAAGGCAGCAGCTCACTTGTAGTTTGTGTTTACAGTTAGCATCTCTGTGATCTCACATCATTGATTCCTTTTACCTTAAACCCTGTCCCATGCCTGATGAGTCCATTTCAAGCAGGAATCTGCAGTGTGTGAGACATGGTTACCCACCGTCTAATAGCCATGGGTTAGAGTCTAGGAATCATTGTAGCTTCAAGGTCTTTGTTGAGAATGTAAAAAAGGAATTGAAAGCTAACTCCATAGTAGGACAGCTGGTTTCAGCGAATTCAGTTTGTTCAAAAGAAAGAAGCGGCTTCATAATGGATTCTTCAGTCAACCTGGGAATTTAACAATTACTTTCGGAATGTTTAAGCTTGAGAATTTCTGCAGATTTTCAAAGGAAGTTCTGATAGTTATATCATGGGCTCCACTTTACACCTCACTCTGAGTTCACCCTGGGTAAGCATGGTGTCAGCAGTTCTATGTATGAGATTGTCCAGATATGATCTTTTGCCCCACCAGTTTTTCACAGGACTCCTGTGAGCAGCTAGAATCTGTAAGAATAAACTAAGCACCACCAGACCGCATTTTTACTGCAGTCCCACTAGGTCTGGCTATATAGGTAAAGCATATGGGTGTCTCCATGTGTTCAGGTACCCCATCATGGGCAAACTCCAGGCTCTCACATTCTTCATACGTCCTACCATACATTTAGCATCTTTTCTTGGAACTTGATTTATCAAGTTCCACATTTCAGATCTTCAACCTATGCCCATCCAAAAGCACATGGCAAATTAAAACAACTTTTTTTTTCTAATATAGCTTTGGGCCTGCTAGAGCCCCATTATGATTTTGCTTGGGGTACACCAACTCGTATTGCAGATCAAGTCATTTCCACCAAAGCACTCCTTGCACAATCAGAGGGAACTTGGTGGCACACAGTTGCCTGGAAGGGCTTAGCCATCATCTTAATGTTATGGGCTGTGGGTAGCAGATCATCCCACTGAGCCAAAGATAAGATCATTTTAGTGATATTTGTGATAAACATCCTCTTGGGGGTGAGAAGCCTCAGATCAAACCCATCACTTAGTCTGATTAAGGCAGTACAAAGCAGTGGGGAAGAGAACACGTTGCAACAGGCATTCAGTGATGAGCTTGTAAAGGTCAAGAAAACTAGGAAAATGAGAATAGAGTGCTGGAAATGATGGGCTGGCTGGGGACACTTGCCGTTTTATAAACTGATTACCCCTAGGCATTAGAGATGCAGAATACCTACCAAGCAACTTCTGAAATAGCAAATGCCTCTTCCTAGGTATGTACCACTACAGGGATTTTTTTCACCTATAAGAGGCAATTGAATTAATGTTTCCATTTGGGGCAGGATAAAGGAGAGAGAGGAAGAACCACTCAGAATAGAACCTATTTGACTTTTTTAATAAAATTATTTCATTTTACAGTTTATGACCAAAAGAAAAAATATATATGTCCTTAATGTGTCCAGGAAGAAAGTAAATCTAGTACAGAATTTTTTTAAACTTGCTGAAATCAGTTTCCAGAGGATGATTTTAACAAAGCAATAATAATAATTGTCCATTTACTACCTTGAGGATCTAAATGAGCTAATACATGCAGAATGCTTTATTAAATTCTGAAACACCATTAAAATGTGATGGTGTCTTACTAAGCCACAGAGGCATGCCTTCTTCTTCAGTGTGCTTCTGTGTCTACTAAGAAATAAATGAAACATTTTTATGTTTTTCAAGAAAGTACACTGGTGCTTCTGCAAAGGCAGTTTATATTTGTGTGTTTCCTGAACACAGAGCTTCACTCTGACTTAACTCTTCCAAGTCACTCCCACACAGGTAGAAAATCATAGAGCACTGTCCTCTGTATTTGGGTTTCATGAGCAGGTGACTGTGTCCATGTATAGCAGCAGTTTTCAACCAGGAACAAATTTGTCCAGAGGGGATACAGCAACATCTGGAGACATCTTTCATGGCCACAGCTTGGGGGTGCAGGTGCTACTGGCATTGAGTAGGCAGAGGCTAGGGATGCTGTTAATGTACAGTGCAAAGGACACTCCCACAACAAAGAATTATCCAATTCAAAATGTCAATAGTGCCAAGATGAAGAAACCCTGTCTTAAAACATGAAGCTTTTTATTCCAGTCACTGGCCTCATGAAGAAGCAGAGCACGGGAGGATCAAACATCACCAGAGAGCAGCCTGGTTCACGGTGCTGTGATAGAGTAAAAGCCAAGAACAATGTTGTGGGGAAAAGCAAACACAAAGATCAATAAGAGCCCTTCAGGTGACAGGTGTGACAAGCCAGCCAGCCTGGAGTGAGGAGGCACCAACATTACTGAAGAGAGATGTCAGCTTCAGAGGAATGAATCTGTACAGGGAGCTTATTGTGGCTGAGAAGCTGCCTGCCCTCTGAGCCAGAAGGTACAGCATTCCCTGAGCTGGGGGAATGATCATTGGCATATGGCACAAAGTGGAAGGTGGTGAGATGTCAAAAAGCCAAAATGAGGGCAAAGAGTGGATACTCCCTTTTAATGGAGTATTTGCTGCATTTGCAGGAAGAAGAGGAGACTGTTTCAAAAGAAAAAGGAAGTTGCAGTCAGCATAGCAAGTTGTGCACTTCAGGGCTAAAGATATTTCTTCTAGGAGAAGCTGCAAAGTTTATCTCAAGGAGGAAGTTGTCGGCATGAAGTGCTGTAGAGATGTGTCAGCAGCTGTGGAATCTCAGCTGTCTTGAAATAATAATAAGCTTTAGCAGGAAGGAGGATGTAGGATGTTGAAGGTGATCTTCAATTAGTCATTTGATGAATAAAGTTTATCCATCTCTTGAGCCCCAATATCCTCATTTATAAAGTGGAGTATTGGAAGGTTTGATTCAGAAAACCTGCTGTGAGCATCGACTTTATACAAAGGGGATTAGGAAGGATGCATAAACAAGTTAGACCCTCTCTCTGCACTTAGAGGGCTTAAATCTACATGATCTTAAAGGCCTCAGCTCTTAGAAGTCTCTTGAGAAGTAAAACTCCACTTATGATTCCATGTAGAACACTCTAAACAATTTAGAATTCATTGGGTCAGATATTTAGTCCTTAAGAAACTGGAAATCTAGAACTTGCAAAAAGGAGAAGAAATGGCAATCCAAATCCAACAGTAATAGAGAGTGAAACAACAAATGTCCACCAACAGAAAGCAAAGAATAGGCTGTTATTGTTGCATGAGTGACATTCAAGGTGTTGTGCAGACAGATCCAATTGTTGAGAGCTCAGACATTCAAAGTACTGCACCCAGCAGCCCTCAGTGAAATGTTCCCTTAGGTAGCAAAAGGTCTGTGCAATCACCACACAGGATCAGGTGATTGGTCTGAAACTGCAATCACCTGTCAAGATGGCAAGGACGAACTTAGAATTTTGGCTTTTTCCCTCTGAGCTGTAAAGCCTGTGTACTCTTCCAACTATACCTAAAGCCTGAAAACCAATGTCAGTGAAAAGGATAACGGGAATTTAGTATCAGAAGTGAGTGAACGAGGCTGGGAGTTCCCATTTTTGTTAAAACACAGGTGAATCACAGGCAGTTCAGGAGACCTGCAATCAATCCCGTAGATAGACCTCTTAACACTTATCACATGATTGGTGAGTTTTCCCTTCTATGAGAGACAAATTGAAATAGTAAATTTTGACCACTGTTTAGGTCTTAAGTAAGTCCCACCAGGATCTGTGAATACCTTTCTCTGAAGTATAAATTTCTAATTATTCTAGAAAAGGCTTGTGAAGTTTATATGACAAATCTTTGCCCCTAAATTGAGCCAGTTGTTTGCCAGGACAAATACAGCAGGACCTGTCTTTTAACTGCCTTCAATGAAGTGATGAAGTTGTCATTGCGTCTTGCGAGCCAGGAGCACCACAACACTTCGTCCATTCTCTAAAAAGGTGAATGAGCCCAAATCTTTTGGGCCATATAAAAAAATTGACCTCACTAGCAAAGGGCTGAAACCTCTGTAGCTATCTCTAGAAGTTCGATTATATAGTGTTTATTTAAAAAACAAAGAGCAGCAGAATAATCCTTTGACAGTTTTCTAGGTTTCCTGGTGTCATGGAACTTCCTTTTCCTTGCTTGCTTATTTATTTATTTTTTAAAAAGTAGACTCAACTCCAGGAAGGAAGTCAGCTCTGATTTTATCAAGTGCCTGATACAATGAGATAAAAGTTCAAAGTTTCTTCAGGCTGGGCTTTCCAAAGGCCTGGGTCAGGCCCTTCACACACTTGAGCCTCCTCCCCTTTGCGCCATCATGGTGTCTGCACCTAGAAGATGCAGAATGCATTGAGGGTTTTTTTTGGTTTTGTTTTGTTTGGTTTGGTTTTTAATAATAGGAAATGTCTGGGGAAAGAGATGAAAACCTGTAGAGAAAATAGTCGTCTCTTATCCATACGAGGGGCATAGTGAAAAGCCATGAAGTAAAGCGTATTGTTTTATTTATTTATTTATGATACTTTAAGTTCTGGGGTACATGTGCAGATCGTACATGTTTGTTACATAGATATAAATGTGCCATGGTAGTGGTTTGCTGCATGCATCGCTTTGTCATCTACACTGGGTATTTCTCCTAATGCTATCTATCCCTCCCCAACCCCCCACCTCCTGCTATCCCTCCCCTAGCCCCTCAATGCCCAACAGACCCCAGCATGTGATGTTCCCCTTGCTGTGTCCATGTATTCTCATTGTTCAACATCCACTTATGAGTGAGAACATGTGATGTTTGGTTTTTCTGTTCTTGTGTCAGTTTGCTGAGAATGATGGTTTCCAGTTTCATCCATGTCCCTGCAAAGGACATGAACTCATCCTTTTTTATGGCTACATAGTATTCCATGGTGTATATGTGCCACATTTTCTTTATCCAGTCTATCATTGATGGGCATTTGGGTTGGTTCCAAGTCTTTGCTATTGTGAACAATACTGCAATAAACATATGTGTGCATGCATCTTTATAACAGAATGATTTATAATCCTTTGGGTATATGCCTAGTAATGGGATTGCTGGGTCAAATGGTATTTCTATTTCTAGATCCTTGAGGAATTGCCACACTGTTTTCCACAATGGTTGAATTAATTTACCCTCCCACCAACAGTATAAAAGTATTCCTATTTCTCCACATCCTCTCCAGCATCTGTTGTCTCCAGATTTTTTCATGATCGCCATTCTAACTGGCATGAGGTGGTATCTCAATGTGGTTTTGATTTGCATTTCTCTAATGACCAGTGATAATGAGCTTTTTTTCATATGTTTGTTAGCGACATAAAAAATGTCTTCTTTTGAAAAATATCTGTTCATATCCTTGGCCCAGTTTTTGATGGGGTTGTTTTTTTTATTGTAAATTTGTTTTAGTTCTTTGTAGATTCTGGATATTAGCCCTCTGTCTGATGGGTAGATTGTAAAATGTTTTTCCCATTCTGTGGGTTGCTGGTTCACTCTATTGATAGTTTCTTTTGCTGTGCAGTAGCTCTGGAGTTTAACTGGATCCCACTTGTCTATTTTGGCTTTTGTTGTCATTGCTTTTGGTGTTTTATTCATGAAGTCCTTGCCCATGCCTATGTCCTGTATGGGGGTATTGCCTATGTTTTCTTCTAGAGTTTTTATGGTGTTAGACCTCATCTAGAGTTTAAATCTTTAATCCATCTAGAGTTAATTTTTGTATAAGGTGTAAGGAAGGGATCCAGTTTCAGCTTTCTGCATATGGCTAGCCAGTTTTCCCAAGACCATTTATTAAATAGGGAATCTTTTCCTCATTGCTTGTTTTTGTCAGGTTTGTCAAATATCAGATGGTTGTAGTTGTGTGGCATTCCTTCTGAGGCCTCTGTTCTATTCCATTGGTCTATATCACTGCTTGGTACCAGTACCATGCTGTTTTGATTATAGTAGACTTGTAATATAGTTTGAAGTCAGGTAGTGCGATGCCTCCAGCTTTTTTTTTTTTTTTTTTGCTAAAGATTGTCTTGGCTATGCGGGCTCTTTTTTGGTTCCATATGAAGTTTAAGGTGTTTTTTTTCAAATTCTGTGAAGAAAGTCATTAGTAGCTTGATGGGGATAGCTGGGCACAGTGGCTCATGCCTGTAACCCCAGCACTTTGGGAGGCTAAGGCAGGTGGATCACGAGGTCAGGAGTTCAGGACCCCATCCTGGCCAACATAGTGAAACCCCATCTCTACTAAAATTACAAAAAATTAGGCAGGCATGGTAGCAGATGCTTGTAATCCCAGCTACTAGGAAGGCTGAGGCAGGAGAATTGCTTGAACCTAAGAGGTGGAGGTTGCAGTGAGCTTAGATTGTGCCATTGCACTCCAGTCAGAGTGGCAGTGTGAGACTCTGTCTCAAAAAAAAAAAAAAAGTGTATTGTTATATGTGGAAAACTCCAAGTCTCTAGGAAGTGTCTAAAAGAGAAGGATTGAGTGAAGTCATGATTTCTGATAACTATTGGTCAGATAATTATTTATTTCAATTGTAGGTTTTAATATGTGTCTGTAAGACTCTTCTCCCAACTGTAGTAACACTAGAAGGCCTTTAAGTTTCCTTGTAACTCTGGGATTTTATGGTTGTTCAAGGCCTAATAATTAATGTGAAGTTTACAGATGTTTACACTGAAGTTTACAAGTGTTTAATGAAAGTGAATATGTTTTAAATTCCATCTACAAATAAATTATATAAATATTAAAACAAATACCCAGATAGAAGACTTAAAGACAACCATATCAAAAATTACATTAAATGCAAATGGCTAAACAATCTAGTTAAAAAGCAGAGATCATCAAGTGGATTTATAAAAATACATGTTGATGACAAGAAACATATTTCACTTACTTCTAAGTTTGAAAATTTGTTAAGCAAACACTAAGCATTAGAAAGCTGGTGTGGCTGTATTAATATAATATAAAGTAGACTTTAAAAAACAGTATTGGCAGACATAAAGAGGAACATTTCTTACCGCTAGGAGAATCAGTTCTTCAATATCAAATGAAAGCTCTCGGCGAAGCAAGATAACTGAGTGGGAACTCTTCAGTGAATTCCAAAGCACAGAGCATTTTAAAGCACAGTCCATTCAAATAAATCTATATTCAATTGCTTAATGTTCTAAGTCAATTTGTACTGTCTGTAATTCTTATGTGACTAGACAACATATTGTCTTGGTAACAAAATAAACTCTTTCAACAAAAGAGTACAAATGAGCAAAGAATGGCTTTTAGTTCACTTCACTCTGAATGTGAACCCTATGACAGATATAAACCAAAAATAAAATTCTAAGCCTCACAACCAACTGAATGGACCCTGCTTTTAGCCAGAGGACCCAACTAAACCTTGAAAACTAGTTCAGATCATGCCAGGAAGGGGAATGTTCAGACATACTTCAATTACTCTCCTCCCCTGGAGTTCAGACACACAACTGACCAGCATTAACATTGAAACATAGGTCCTCTTTGTAACAATAAAGAATTTTTTTTTGTAATACAAAAATAAATTTTGTATTGTTACAAAAGAGAACAGACTCCTTGTAGCACTAAGATACTACATTCCAACCTGACTCTAGTATAGCAACACATGACAGGAGGACCTTGAAAGAAACCAAAGTGTTTTACTCCAAAATATACTTCTTTGATATATTTTGAAATGGCCCTGCAAGACTGTTTCTTGTGGGGGAAGTTTACATTCTATAGAGAATCCTCTTTCCTTACCAGGTGTTTTTCTAATCCTTAAGAGATTGGCTGAGATTCTAGCACTTTTTAAGGGTCTGAATAGGAAACACTTGCTCTCTATTGCCTCTGGTGGTGGCCACCTATGACACTGCATCTACATAATAAGAACCATGGTCTTCACAACTCCTTATTTTATCCCAGACACTTATTTCTATTGATTCCAGGCCTTTAGATGATAACTCTTTTGACCAATTGCCAACCAGAAAATCTTTGAATCCACCTATGACCTGCAACCTCCCTCCAACCCCCCACTCTGAGTTGTCCCACCTTATATATATTGATTGATGTCTTAGGTTTCTCTAAAACATATAAAATAAAGCTATAACACTGTTGTTTTGGGCACATGTTCTCAGGACCTCCTTAGGCCATGTCACAGATCATGATCTATAACCTGGGCAAAATAAACTCCTAAGTTGATTGAGATCTGTCTCAGACACGTTTTGGTTTACATAGAGAAGCAAATGATTCAAATGAATGAACTATTGCTCAACTCAGAAGGAAGACTTTGAATTTAGTCTGCATGTGTGGTGGAGGAGACGGGTTCTCCCTGCATTCTAGAGATACTTAAAAGCGGAAAGTATCAGAGGGAAAGAATTCCCTCTCCCTAATCCAAATATAGGAGATGAGAATAAGCACAACGCACTTAGGGGACTGCTCAAATCTAGTATTTTCCAGGCTAATTTATATGATTTTAAGAGGATTAATAGACATTTTTCTCAAAAAAGAAAGTAAGTGAAATTCTCTAGAACAACAACAAAACCAGAGTAACTAAGGTAGAAAAGAATGTAGCCCAGGAGCAGATTCTAAAAGACCCACACTTGCAGGACAAGTGAGAGCTCAGGACAGAAATGCAGAAGCAGAAGAGAGAGATGGAACCTTAGAGCTAAGGAGAAGGTAGAGAAAGTGAAAGTGTCAGAAAGTGAAAGAGGTTCTAAGGAAGAAAAGGCTAGTCATCATCAAAGTTAGGCAGGGAGTACAGGACCACAGTCTGACCACATTTACAAGAAACTCCAAAGCCTTCACCAGCTCAGGATTAATGAGGAAAACAAAGGAGTGATATGACCCAGTGGAAACAAAACCCAGACTGACACCTAAACCCAGGTGTCTCCAGGTATACTGGCTTGCTGTGACTACTGTAACACATGACCACAAACTGGTTTAAGACAACAGAAATTTATTCTACCATAGTTCTAGAGGCCAGAAGTTCCAAATCAATGTATTGGTAACCTTGGTTCCATTTGGAGGTGGAATCCATTCTATACCTCTCTCCTAACTTCTGGAGGCTGTCAGCAATCTTTGGTGTTCTTTCCTTTACAGATGTACGTCTCCAGTCTCTGCCTTTATCTTCATGTGGTCCTCTTCTCTGTTCCTCTGTATTACGAATCTTCCTCTCTCATCTCTTATAAGACTACCAGGCATTGGGTTTAAGGCCCACCTGAAATCTAAGATGATCTCATATTGAGATCCTTATTTTAATTCTAATTATATCTGCAAAGACCCAAATAATTCGAAGTTCCATGAATTTGGGAGATTGAGGGGGTGTTATTCAATCCACTGTATCAGTTAACTCCAAGGTGAAAGGAACTGATCCAAACTACGTTATGCTCCAGGGGTCTCAAATTTTAATGTGCATGCGATTACCTGGGGATCACATGCAGATCCTGATTCAGCTCTGGGAGGTAGCTGAGAATCTATACTTCTGCAAGTTCTTAGGTAATGCCAGTGCTTCTGATCTAGATCATACCGAGTAGCCAAGATATAGTTGTCTATGTAGAAAGGTATACAATCAGTGGGCTTTGCTTAACGTAGCTCCCAGTAAAGCTGCTGTGGCCACAGATTGTTTGGAAAACAATTTCAAGTGCTTATGGGTGAAAAGTAAGAAATAAAGAGAAATCTGAGTGTGAGCCAAACTGTTTTCCCTGAGCGAGAAACAGCAGGTGGGGAGATGGCTGTGTGATCTTTGTTGTGCCCTTCAGTCTTCCTAAAAATTACTAGACTGACACACACCTCTCGCTAATAAGTCACATGGAAAGCTTGAAAGCACAGAGCTTTGAGACCAGATTGGTGCAGAGAGGAACAAATGTCTGAGGCAGAAATCCCTGAGAGTTTACAGAAATTGGGAGAGAGGGGCTATTAGGGCTCATGTGACTTGTGATATTGAAAGCTTAAACCTTTAATAAGTAAAAGAAGTATCTGAGAAGGAAGAAGGCATCTGCTGGGAACTGGGTAATATCTGCTAAGGTCCAACAGAAATGGCCCTCTGTGTGGCAGAATATGAGCAATTCTGCCTCTGGCTTAATTATATTTTAGAGTCTTTTATCCATAAGTCAGAAAATTGGTAATATGTAAACATAAACTTTAAGTAGTTAATTGAAAGAACTAGTGGACAGTGTAGCTTGAGTCTCAATATTTCAAAATCAATATCCCATCTCAGTTATCAGAAGGGACACTGCAGTTACCTAGCCAACTTTTCAACTTGGTTCAATCCAAGAAATCTTACAAAATTAATTTCCCTTCTTAAGATAAAGCACTTTTCACAGAGAGGGTTGTGAGGTATGGAAATAAGGGGTTTATTTTTGCAATAATAACACTGAAGGTCTCATTTTACTCTGGGAATGTTGAACTTAAACTGAGCTTGTTACCCTAGAAAATAGTGATTACAAATGCTAATCCCCCTGCCCACATTTCCATTATGTTTTGGAACTGGCATACTGCAGGGAACCATCCTTCCCCATATGACTTAGGCAAGAATCATAGATGACCCACTTGTTCACCCATGGAGAAGTCAGGTAGAAACCCTTCAGATTTTCATTCTTTGGCCTCATAAATGAATAACTGAGCTGTATGTGATTAATCCAAACAAAATCCTTGTTAATCAGACTATGGTAAAGATTCTCTCCTTGCCCCAGTTCCCTGAATTTTGACCCACTCTTAGCCTGAGCCAGCACACATCTCCCCACTAATGGACTCTGCCAAGGAAGAGACTGACCCCTGGGTAAGACACTCTCTGATCCACTGACCAATTATGTCACCCTTGCGTCCCTCTTCCCACCCTTGGCCCTTTCCAGATTTGCTTACTCCTCTCTAGGAAAGGAAAGCCCTTTACTGGATGACCTTGGAAATGCTTGGAGATGTCATGGTTGAAGGTTTTCCCTATTGCAATGGGCTCCTGATCCTCCTGTATCCCCATGCCCTTTGCTGTAATCCTTCAAATAAAGTTTCTTCTTATACAGATCTGGATTTTTTTTTTTTTTTTTTTTTTTTTTTGCAGCAAGAGAAATAAGGGAAAGTTGTACATGGGTCATTGTTTACCTAATCACTTCCAGTTAGTTAAGTCAGTGCAATCTTTCTTCCCCTGGGTTCCTGAAATGAGCCTTTGATCCTACTCCAAGAGCCCCCGAGGGTAGTGGTGGCAAAGTGAAGAGAGCATGGAGCTAGAAGGTGGGACACCTGCCCTGTGTTCCCATGTCCACCAATTACAATAGATACTGTGAGGCTGTGGGCAAGTCCCAACGCATCCTGGACCTCAGCAGAAATAATCCCTTAAAGAAAATCTTGAGTCTTTTCTTTCATTTCTAGCCGTTGTAACATTGGGATTGATTGGAGTTTTCTGACCAGAAATACCTTGAACTCTAACAGCAGTTTTGGTCTGACTCTTTCACCTAGAATCATGTCAATAAGTTCTGCTGCTGTTTAACTATTCTCTGTGTGATGGTGTATGCCTGTGTGTGTGTGTTTGCGTGCACATGCAGCTATATGTGTATATGATAGCCGTAGGAGGCTGGAAGTGTCTATGGTGTTCTGAATAATGCATTTGATTTTCCTTCTTCCAGTCAAAGCTTTCAGCTAAGTTGATTTGCTCTTTTCTGGCTTCTTTGCTTATGGTGATGAGTAGACATGGGTGTGTTACGTACCCATATTCACTATTAATGTGGATCTGTAGTGAAGTTCTCTACGATTTTCCCAGTATGTAGAGAAGCCCTCTGCTTAGTGTCTGAGAAGTTTCTATTTTTCTTATTTACAACCCAATATTGTCCACAAAGTGTCTACACATAATATATCAGTAAAATGTCAGAGAAAAAGCCTCAGAGATAAAATGACCATGCCATCTAGTTTTTAAAATGTAGGTTTTCCAATTTAATCTGATGTAATTTATTTTTTAACACAGGAAACATCAGACAAACAAATTCGTATGTTGAGGCCTGTTGGGTCACAGAACAGAAGACAGTGTCACCTCTTTGCCTATGAGGCACAAGTCCCTGACAGTTTGCAGATATTGGGTGAGGGGAGAGGCCCATTGCATCAGGGGCCCATTACAATAGGGAAAATAGGGACAGGGTTGAGGGGTGGGAATAGGCCTCATCTTGCCTCTCACACCCTGCATGGCTCCCGAGGGGCCACCACAGACTGTGAACATTGCTGCTCTAGGCCAGTCACTCATTTTGGCAGGGAAGTGGAAACTCAGGCAAAGTTTCTTGTCCATGGCCATGCAGCCAGTGAGTACAGGGCTGGGGTTCTTGGCCTTGGACAACCTCCCTCCCTCCAGGGAACTCCCACCTTTGCTCGGCTCACCTTTGTCACACGGTCCCCACCCTCTTACTGGAAATTAGTAAAAAAGTAGTTATTTCCAGGGTGCTTTACTTGTGTGGGCTCCCAACCCCATTGCCTTTGGGACTGAATTTTTCAGGAAGGAAAGAATGAAGGGAGGGAGGGAAAGAGGGAAGAAGGCCAATCATTCAGCCAAAAATTCAACTATCTGTGGCTCTCAAACATTTTTAAGTTAAGAAATATGATAGTGGTGCTTGCTACCTGCTGATTGACAATATACATTATTTATTTTAGAGCAGACCAGTCAGGTTTAAAACTGGAGTTTTGTTTTGAAGAAAATAAATTCTATTTCAAAATTATCAGGATCTCTCTGAAAAAGTACCAGAGCATAGATATGTAAGTATCTGAATAAAAATTTGAGCTTTAAATGACACCATTAGTATTATATCCCTGCAGGCCACCATTACTCGGTGGCAAGACATACATCACTGCCAGGAGATTATGAAGTGAAGAAAAGGCAAATATTTTACAGCCCAGTGGATTAAAGAAATCTATCAGGCTGATGTAATGCTGTGCTCAAGAGAGATCCAAAGTCCTAACTATTTAAGCTTATTGTATTTGGCTCAGATGTGCTGGTTTTACAAAATGGTCACTCACAAAATTCACTATTGCTTCCAAAACCGGATTCTCCATGAGCTTCTTGGCACTTCCTGCTCCCCATGTAGTTAGTTTGGGACCTTGGAACTAGTTTCGGCCAATGAGCTCTCACTGGAAATGGCAGGTGTCACTTTCAATCTGAGACATTGAAGAGCTTGAGTCTCCATGCCCTGACTTCCTGAGGTGCTCTGGAAGTTCTATGTAAATGAGGACCTCAGAGATGAAGTGCCATTAGGGTTCAGTCTATCAACATGACTTCTCACTGTAGATGTTGATGTGGTTTGCTTCGCTGAAGAAATTTTTTTTTTTTGAGATGGAGTCTCATTCTGTCACCCAGGCTGGAGTGCAGTGGCACGATCTCAGCTCACTGCAACCTCTGCCTCCCAGGTTCAAGCAAGTCTCCTGCCTCAGCCTTCCGAGTAGCTGGGATTACAGGTGTGCACCACCATGCCCAGCTAATTTTTTGTATTTTTAGTACAGATGAGGTTTCGCCATGTTGGCTAGGCTGGCCTCGAATTCCTGACCTCATGATCCGCCTCAGCCTCCCAAAGTGCTGGAATTACAGGCGTGAGCCACTGCACCTGGCTGGCTGAAGAAATCTTTATGGGGTTCCTCAACAGTTAGGTTACTTTTTTTCTCCCTTTCATGTTCTGTGCTTTTAAAGGAAATCACTAGATTCAGCCCACAATTGAGGACTGAGCAGTTTTATCTCTCACAGGTGGAGCAACCACATAAATTACTTGGAATTCTTCTGCATGGGAAATTTCTCTCTTCTCCCTCAATTATATATTAATTCAATAATTTATTTGTGTCAGTATAGACTCGTGAATATTTACTTTATATAATACTTGGGCTATAATCTAATACTGTCATATTTATTGAGCTAGTTTTGCTAAAATTCTTAGCTTTAGCCATCAAGAGCTCTTTCAGTTGGCTCCTGTGTCCCTTTGACATACTCCCTCATTGTGGGGGGTGTCTGCTTGTTGGTTTGAGCTTTTCCTTACATGTTGACACGGTAAGATGTTCTACGCTCATTTCGTCTATTTACTGCCTTAGTCCTACAATCAGCATTTCTCCATGGAGCCCTGGTTCCTTTAATTGAAGAATAGTTTTAGAATCCAAGATCTAGCAGTAAAATATGTGATATCGTTTGGCTCTGTATCTCCACCCAAATCTCACCTTGAGTTGTAATAATCCCACATGTCATGGGAGAGATCTAGTGGAAGGTAACTGAATCATGGGGGTAGTTTTGTTCACTATCTCACAAGATCTGATGGTTTGATAAAGGAGAGGTCTCCTGCACAAGCTCTCTCTTGTCTACCTCCCTGTAAGATGTGACTTGCTCCTCATTCACCTTCCACCATGATTATGAGGCCTCCCCAGCCATGTGAAACTGTGAGTCAATTCAATGTCTTTCCTTTACAAATTACCCAGTCTTGGTGTGTTTTTATTAGCAGGGTGAGAATGGGCTAATATAACATGCTTGTTGCTACTGAGGTATCATTGCTTCTAGACTCTCACAGCTAACAGAGCAAGGAAATATCTATGTGTATGTAACCCATGTGTGTATATATACAGTCTCTATAATATTTCTATGCAATGCTTCTTTAGTTTTAATTTTTTGGTTTTAAAAAATAACTTGTTGAAATGGATGTTTAAATTCTTGATTTTAAAATTTTCTTATTTTTTTTTATTAAGGGCTGTATTAAGGGCTATGAAATCTCTAAGCATATCATTAGTTGTATCCTACAAATAGTTAAATTATAAAGTATTTTGAACTGCATAATAATTAAAAATACATGTATAATTATTATACAGTTCAAAATACTTTATAATTTTTTTTTTTTTT
>PVKP010044572.1:0-16654 GCA_004027715.1 Plecturocebus donacophilus | reverse complement strand
CTGCTCGAGGGCCGGATGCCCCTCTCGGAGGGCTAGGGTGGTGCCATTCATTCCTGGCACGGGGACAGGGTTCCCCTCTTCCCCTTCCTGGCTCCAGACACAGTGAGAGTGATTTATTTTTATTTTTTGAGACAGAGTCTCATTCTGTTTCCCAGGCTGTAGTGCTGTGGCATGATCTCAGCTCACTGCAATCTCCACCTCCCGGGTTCAAGCGATTCTCCTGCCTCAGCCTCCTGAGTAGCTGGGACTACAGGCTCATGCCACCACAACTGGCTAATTTTTATATTTTGAGTAGAGACGGGGTTTCACCATGTTGGCCAGGATGGTCTCAATCTCTTGACCTCATGATCGTCCGCCTTGGCTTCCCAAAGTGCTGGGATTATCGGGGTGAGCCACCATGCCTGGCTGAGAGTGATTTTTTTTTTTTTTTTTTTTGCCAGGGCACAGCTCCACCCTGAGCTCATGCTCTCTGCCCGGCCCTTTGTAGCCCCAACCTTGAGGGTTCGTCTCCACTGTTCAGAAGGGGACTCACCGGCAAGGTCAGGTAGCTTGTCCAAGGCCATGCAGGTCACCCGGGCAGGGCTGTGGATCTGGGTTTAGTCAGCCTGGGCTGCCATATTCAGGACCACAGCCCAGCGGCTTAAACAACAGGCATTGATCTTCTCACTGCTCTAGAGGCGGGAGGTCCAGCAAGGCCGTGTTCCAGTGAGGACCCTCTTCCTGGCTTGCAGATGGCACCTTCTCGCTATGTCCTCCCATGGCAGAGCCAACGTTCTGACGTCTCATCTTTTAAGGGCACAACAGCCTCCATGACCTCATGTAAACTGAAATGACCTCTCCAAGGCCCCATCTCCAAATACCAGGTTACTGGGGGGTCAGGCTTCAGGCTGTGAATCTGAGATGCTATCTGTCCAGAGCAGACCTCAAGGCTCCTCTCTCTGCCACATCGTGCCTTCTCTCCTAAAGACACTGTCCTGTGCTCATGGGCTTGCTCCTCTGTCACCCCTGCTGGGAATGAGTCTCATCCCACACCCCAACCCTGGGCATGGCCCAGCCCTGGGGACACAGGATATGCCTGCTGAGCTGTGGAAGGTGTCTCTTCCCCTGTGTCATCCATGGGCCTGAATCTATGAAGATACTTCTGGGGCCGGGATCTCTGCCCGTCTCAAGATGGGGGCAAGGCATGGGCTGGATGTGGAGGGAAGAAGGGCTGGTGCTCGGTGGAGGGTGGGCACATTCTGCTGGAGGGTATGAACGGGATCCACCAGTGGTGGGTGGCCCCCGAGGCTGGGAGTCTGTCTGCCCTGGCGGAAAGCTGTTTGCACTATAGCCTAGACAGCTGGATGAGCTCCTCATCCTGTTTCTCTTGGCCCCACAACTCCCTCCTCCAGCCCCCTCCCATTTCTGTCCACTGTCTAAGCAACAGTGGCTGCGTCTGCCCTTTTGCTGTGGCCCAAGGCAGCTGCTGATTCCACCCCTACCACCATGCTCCTTCAGCCCAGGCCCCTCAGAACTGTGTGGAGACTGCTGAGAAATTATAGGCCGCCCTGAGTAGAGGAGCCACACTTCGCCAAAAATGCCACCAAAGTCCTGCGCGTGCTGGGACAGTGTGTGTTCATGCTGGAAACGGTGCAGGGAGGGCGTCAGCAGTCAGCAGGGGCAGCCTGCTCCACAACCAACTCCTGTTGAGTGAACCTTCAGGGACCCCATGTCCAGCAGAGGACACCCAGACACCCCTGCCTTGCCTGGGGTAGCACTCAGGGTTTCCAGCATCCTCTGTCCTGCCCCCAGGGCTGTCACCTACATGATAGAACCCCAAGATGTCCAGCAAAACCTTGCTGAAAGGAGGGACTCAGGAGAGGAGCATGCAGCTGTAGGAGGGGTGGGTCTCAGCCCCGGCCCTGCATGCAAACTCCCAAGCTCAGCATTCATTATGAGTGGCATCCACCTGTCTGGCCCCATAGCTCGGGGGGGGGGACCTGAGGCTGCCCCTGCTGACTGCTGACGCCCTCCCTGCACCGTTTCCAGCATGAACACACACTGTCCCAGCACGCGCAGGACTTTGGTGGCATTTTTGGCGAAGTGTGGCTCCTCTATTCAGGACGGCCTATAATTTCTCAGCAGTCTCCACGCAGCTCTGAGAACTCTTGCCATGTTGAGAAAATCAAACCTACAGCCTGTTTTTAGATGAATGTTGCATTTAACAGAGAATGAAGGTAGGATACAGTAATTAAATATTTACTCATCTGAAAATTCTTGTTGCCTTTACTTATTCCGGGGCTGTGAAATGTTGTTTCTAGATACAGTTCCTGGAAAGCTCAAGAGCTCTTATCCCAAAGTGGTCCTGGAGGAGGCTGGCGCCATCTCACCAGCCTAAGCCTCAGTTTCCCTGCCTGGGGATGGTGGCTGCCTCGCCTGCCTGCCCCACGGGATGTCTGAGCAGGTACGTCAGAAAAATACCAGAGTGGTAGGAAAGTACCCCCCGCACCCACAACACCCCCAGGGAGCTCTGTTCCTGACCAACTCCTGTTGAATGAATGAATGGACGAGTGAAGAGTGAGCTAAAGGGTGTTCAGTGTCAGGAAGCCTGGGGCAGGGTTGGGGTGGAATACATTCCTGACTTTGTGGGCAAGCGAGGAGTATCCACCTTTTTGAGTGACAACAACCCCAATCTTGACCCCTTTGGCCTCAGTTGGAGGGACCATGCAGCTGTTATCGTTAGTTCATTCGTTCATTCATTCATTCAATGAATTGCTGCATCCCAGACGCTGTTCTAGGCTCTGGTGATACAATGGTGACTTATGTGCACGTGAGACCTGCTGGTGTCAGACGTGGAGTGAACCCACTTGGAGGGAGTGAGGAAGGGATGCAAGTGCCGGGGAGGGGCTCCCTGAAAGAGGGGTGGACCAGCTGTCCCCCAGGACCTCTTCTTGGGCATTGCCACGTTGGAGCTGCCCAATTCATAAATCACTGCTTGCTCAGATCAACTCTTTAAAATTTTATTGTGCCTTGGCTGACCTTATAAACAATGCCCATCCAGGTGACTGAGTAAACCGCTGTGGTCTATCCATACCATGGGCTACGATTCAGCCATGGGACGGACCGTCGCACCGACACGCCGGGGTGTGGAGGAAAGACTGTGTTCACGAGGCCACACATGGCCACCCTCTGCGCACTCAGGAGATGGTCCCAGGACCCCAGTGCAGACCCAAATCCGAGAATACTCAAGTTCCACAGCTGGCCCCTAGGAACCTACTCATATGAAGAGTGGGCCTTCTTTCTATGTGGGGTGGGTTTTGCATTCCATGAATACTGTAGTTTTGATCCATGTGTGGCTGGAAAGGATCTGTGCGAGGTCAACCTGTGCAGTTTGAACTCTATATGAAAAGCCCGGACAGACACATGATAGAAGAAAAGTAGCTCTGGGTTGCCGGGCTGAGGATAGGCGAGGGCGACGGGGCGCGGGTGATGGATGGGTCCAGGGTTTCATTGCGAGGTGAGGAATGAGGAACATGACCGGGAACTGGATAAAAGCGGTGCTGGAACCACGCTGTGAACCTCGAAATGTCACTGATTGTGCACTTCAAAATGGTTCCTTTTGTCTCAGTAAAATTTCCAAAAAAGTAACCTTGAACGAACGAACAGCGAGAAGGGTCTCAGGGCTGTAAGCTGGGTCTCTTAGAGCCCATTTCCCGGGGGGCTCCATGTCTTCCCCACTCCCCGGGGCGGTTTCTGCAGCCTGCAGGACCCCCACCTCTCAGCCCTCACCTGCCAGTGGGCCCAAGACCTGCTCTCAGCCAAGGTACAGGAAAAACCCAGGCTGGCCCCTCCCGTCAGCCACCGGATGGAGTGGTGTGGCCATCCAGGGAGCAGTGGCCAGGAGGGCAGGTGGAGGGCTGCGGCCCGGCCGGCCGCCCTGGCCCCCTCCCAGGAAGCCCCGGTGCCAGCGCCACCCTCCACGCACCCCCTCGCAGCCAGCCAAGGCCGCTGCGTTTGTTAAAAATACGCAGCACCATCTGCAGCATCTTGGAATTTAATAAATTTATTTATAAAGCAACTGAGGCTTCTTTTAAAGTCGAGCTTTTATCTCTGAGATGAGGCTTCTGAGGCCTACGAGACCCACCCGGCTTGGCTGGGAGCCGCTGTCTGGGAAACAGACACAGACCCAGACAACCTTCTGCGAAGGCCAAGGAGAAGAGCGTGGCCCGGGGCCCAGCCTGCAGCCCCTGCTGCGGGAGAGGTGGGGGAAAGGTGGGAGCCACGGGGCTTCTGCGGCTCAGGTTCCCCGGACCATGTTGAGTGGTATCTGCCCCAAATCTGCCAGCCCTTCCCCGGCTGCTGGGAGGCACACCCTCTGGGTAGCGGTTGGGGGAGAGTAAGGCCCACCCAGAAATGGCTGAGAGACCCAGCTCCTAGTCACAAAGCCCTTCTCTGAAATCGCGGACTGTGGCCTGATGTGGACACGGGATCTCTGCAGGTGCAGTTAAGGTGAGGTCACTTTGGATTAGGGTAGGACTTTATTCCAGCGGCTGCTGCCCTTGTAAGAGAAAAGAGAGGGGGTTTGAGTTGCCAACACAGAGGAGAATGTCGTGAGGATGAAGCAGAGATTGCGGTGACCATCTCCACGCCAAGGCACCTGGGGCACCGTGACGGGATCCGGGAGAGGCAGGTAGGCCCCTCCCTAAGAGCCTCCAGAGGGAGCCCGGCCCCTGACACCTTGGTTGGGGATTCTGGCCTCCAGAGCGGCAGGAGGACCACCGCCTGCTGTGCTCAGCTGTCCTGCGTGTGGTGATTTGTTTGGCAGCCCAGGCGAGCCTCCTTCCTGGCCTGCGGCTTAGCTAGAACCCGGACGCTTCCCAGTGCCATGGTACCTCCTGCTGACTTCATTTCCCACAGGCAGACCCGCCACCTGGGAACCAAGAGGGAAGGGGCATGGGCGCCCGTTCCAGAAGGAGCCACAGGTGCCAGGCAGAGAAACTTCCAAGGGACAGGCCAGGGTGAGCGGGGCAAAGGGGAAGAGCTCCAAGGACCCCCCACCCAGTTCTAGGGTTCTGGGGTTGGAAAGGGCATCAGGATCCGGGCCTGGGACCCACGCCACCCCCAAACCTTGCTATCCCAAGAGCACAGCAGGACTTTCCTGAAGTAGAAACTGTTGAGAGCAGAATCCCGACGCGGGGGTGGGGAGCCCAGCAGGGCAACCATCAGGACAGTTGTGGGTGTGCACGGTGTGGGGCAAGGGCTGGCGTGGGGCGGGGGCCGGCGTGGGGCGGGGACCTGCACCTGCCCCTTCACTCAGGCCTTCCTTCCTGTCTTCCTTCCCTGGGCTGCTGCATGGCTCACCTCCTAGACCCCAATAATCCGCTCTCTCCGGGGTCATGGGCACTTTGGTGGGGTGCACTCAGGGGCTGTCTAGAGCTGTGCTCTCCCCTGGCTCGAGGAATCATGGAGGCTTCTCGGAGGAGGACAGCACAGAGGACGGTGTGCCGGGCTGTGGCACAGCATGGGCACAGGCTCGGAGGCATGGGCACAGGCTCGGAGGCAAGGGCCCTTTCCCATGACTGAGGTTTCCTACGGTCTCTATCTATTTTGCAGGCATAGACATCCTCACACCCTATGAAAAAACCTGAATACTTGTGCACTGGTGCTTGGGCGTGACGGTTCCCTCCAGACTCAGACACATGACAGCGCAGGGGAGCAGGTTTTGCATAAAATGGGCACAAGGTCACCGAGCCCAGGATAACTCCTGGCAGTCATGTCAGGCTCAGCGCCCCCGACCAGGGGAAACGCCTCCCTGACTCTCGCTCTCTCTCCACCCACTGCCTCTCTGCCTCCTTTGAGCTACTCCCTTCCACTGCCCAGGGACCCCATAATAACCGTGGAGACCCCAAGGTGTAGCAGGTACTTAGTAGACACAGGAAACCTGGAGGGGCCCTGAGAAGGGGGTGCCTCTGTACCACACCATGGGTTCAGGGCTCGCTGGGAAAGCTGCCTGAGAGGCGGGCGGTCAGTGGAGTTGGTGGCTGCTGGGATAAGAGATTTTTCTTTACCTGGCAAAGTCCTCATGGGACTTCTGAGCAGGCACGTCAGAAAATACCAGAGTGATGGGCCGGGCACGGTGGCTCAAGCCTGTCATCCCAGCACTTTGGGAGGCTGAGGCGGGCGGATCACCTGAGATCAGGAGTTTGAGACAAGCCTGGCCAACATGGGAAACCCTGTCTCTACAAAAAATACAAAAATTAGCCAGGTATGGTGGTGCGTGCCTGTAATCCCGGCCACTTGGGAGGCTGCAGCAGGAGAATCACCTGAACTCAGGAAGCGGAGGTTGCAGTGAGCCAAGACAGCACCACTGCACTTGAGCCTGGGTGACAGAGTGAGACTCCATCTCAAAACAAACACACAAAAAACAAACACCGGAGTGGCAGGATCCAGACCCATTCAGACCCCACCTGAGATGCCATCCCAGAGAGAGGCCTTGCGGGCACCTCCACACCAACCGGGTCTGACAGCAGCTCCCGGAAGCTGTGCTTCTCTGCACGGCGCACAGGGCAATGCTGTCTGCTAACTGCCTCTCTGGATGCTCAGGGGTGGGGTGGGCTGCACCCCAGCTGTGCACTGGAGTCCAGAGCCAGCAGCGGAATGTGCCATGGACAGGGTCCCAGACAGGGGCAGACAGGGTCCCATAGAGGGGCAGAGAGAGCCCATTTCCAGCTGCAGATGATGGCCCAGGATGAGTAATGGGACGTTCAGTCTGTGTTTGCTGAATGACCTCAGGGCACACTTGAGTTGGGCTGGAGAGAAGGGTATTTGAAGGTGGAGAAGAAAAGAGAAAGAATCTGGAAATGGAGGCTTGGCAGGGGGGCCTTGACTATCTGGGGAGGAGTTGAACATGGATCTGAAGTTAGCACAAATGACACAAGAAAAATAGAAACTTGAAAAGTTCTGTAACCTTGAAAGAGATTGAAGCAGAAGCTGCCCACCTTTCCACAAAGAAAACATGAGGCCCAGATGGCTTTCTGAGCAGGGTCAACCCATCGCAGAAGGAACACATAATTCTAACCCGAACAATGCTCTTCCGGAGGAAAAAAGAGAACACTCTCCGGCTTCTTGGGAGACTGGCAGGAGCTTGACTCCAGTTGGAAAAGAATGGCATCAGAGAGGAAAATTACAGGCAAATCTCACTCATGACCTTGGATGCAAAAATCCTCAACATTATATTAGCAAATGGAATTTGGCAACATATTAAAAAGATTACTACATCATTACAAGTTGGGTTTATCTTAGGAAGCTAAGACTGATCTAATAGAAAAATCAATTAATACAATAAATTAGCAAGGGAGAGAAGCCGTGTAATTTTTGCAAGTGATACAAAAAAGGGCTTGAGGAAATTAATTACCCATTTTTTGCAATTAAGTCAAAATCTCTTGCATACTAGAGAAAGAATAAAATACTTTAACCTGACAAGCTGTGTGTCAAAAAGAAACAAAAACAAACAAACTAGAGTCAACAGAAAATTTGAAAGCATTTTTTTTAAAGATCAAGAACAAAGCAGGTATTCCCATTATTCTCAAGTCTATTCAGCATTTTATTGCAGGTCCCAGCCGGTGAAGAAAAAAGGAGAAAGGAAAAAAACATAATCAGTCGATAAAAGATGAGAATTAATAAAAGAATTCAGCAAAGTGGCTGGATAAAATAAAAATCAATATACCAAGGCAGCCATATTTCTATATTTCAGCAAGAATCAGCAAATGTAATTCTGAAAAATATATCATGAAGTGACAACAGCGAAACTACCTAGGAATAAATCTATAAAAGGCTGCAGAAGCTCTTTGTAGAGACACTTAAAAAACCAGTTTGAAAGAGAAATGTACCATGTTCTTGAAGAGGAAAACAAGAGTATGAAGGTGTAAATTTTTCCCAAATTGGTCTATTCTGGCTCAATGCAATTCTAATCAATATCTCAATAGGGTTTGTTGTTGCTGTGCTGTTTTGTTTTGGTGGAACTTGATAAGCTGATTTAAAAATGCCTGTGCAGCAGGTACGGTGGCTCACGCCTGTGATTCCAGTACCTTGGGAGGCTGAGGTGGGTGGATCACTTGAGGTCAGGAGTTCGAGACTAGCCTGACCAACATGGCGAAACCCCGTTTGTACTAAAAGTACAAAAATTAGCTGGGGGTGGTGGCGCAAGCCTATAATCCCAGCCACTCAGGAGGCTGAGGCAGAAGATTCGCTTGAACCGGGAGGCGGAGGTGTCAGTGAGCTGAGATCATGGCACTGCACTCCAGCCTCGGTGACAGATCAGGACTCCATCTAAAAAAAGACCCCGAAACTTCATATGGAAATGCAAAGAGCCAATGATCGCTCAAATCATCCTAAGGAAACAAAAGGTGGGTGGGTTGGGGAGTGAAGGGGAGAACTGTTCAGATGTAATGAAGGTGCTGCTCAGATAGGCAAATGGACCAATAGACAACCAAGCCCACACCTGCATCCACGTAGAAGTTTGGTTTATGACGGCTCCAGCATGGAAGATCTTGGAGAAAAGTGTTTTACTACAAAAGTGAAAGTGGATCCAGGCCTCACATCACACACACACACACACACACACACACACACACACACACACCCCTGAATTGCTGGATTAAAAACTTACATATGAAGGGCAACATTAAACTCAGCAAGATTGGGAAACAGCTTTATGAACTCTTGGTAGAAGATAATTTCTTAAATGAGACACAAAAAATCACAAAATCTGAAGAAAAGTTTGGTAAATTAATCTACATTAAATTAGAAATGACTTGTCATAAAAAGAGTGAAAAGACAAGCTAAGGATTAGTAAATATATATATATATATATTTTTTTGAAACTGAGTCTCACTCTGTTGCCCAGGCTGGAGGGCAATGGTGCAATCTCAGCCCACTGTAATCTCCACCTCCCGGGTTCAAGTGATTCTCCTGCCTCAGCCTCCTGAGCAGCTAGGACTATAGGTATGCACCACCATGCCTGGCTGATTTTCGTATTTTTAGTAGAGACAAGGTTTCGCGATGCTGGCCACGCTGGTCTTGAACTCCTGACCTCAGGTGATCCACCTGCCTCGGCCTCCCAAAGTGCTGGGATTACAGGTGTGAGCCACCACACCCGGTCAGTAAGGAGACTACATAAAGAACACAAATCAATCTGAAAAAGATGAAACTGCACAGAAGATGGGAATGAGAATTTCCTAGCAAAAGCACTGCAAACAGTACAGAAACATAAAAAACATGCTCAAGTCCATTAGTAATCAGGAAATGCACATTCAAATGCCAATGAAGAACTATTAAGTAGCCCCAGATTGACAAAAACCGCCAGGTCTGGACCAGAACAGGGACAGCTGCAGCATGGAGCCAAGAGACCCGCCACCCAGGTGGCTGGAACGCAGCTGATACAGTTCGGATGCTGGACCCTCCCCAAAGCTCATGTTGAAATGGAATCCCTGATGTTGGAGGGGGGTGCCTGGCGGGAGGTGTCTGGGTCACGGGGTGGATCCCTGGAGGTTTCATGCCGTCCTTGCAATAGCGAGTGAGTTCTCCAGAGGTCTGCTTACGCGCATGGCACCTCCCGCTACTCGCTTCTGCCATGTGAACTGCTTACCCCCATTTCACCTTCCGCCATGAGTAAAAGCTCCCTGAGGCCCCCCTCAAGAAGCAGATGCTGGCACTAAGCTTCTTGTACCACCCGCAGAACTGTGAGCCAATTATACTTTTAATTGCATTTTAAGTTTTGGGTACATGTGAAGAACATGCAAGATTGTTGCATAGGTACACATGTGGCAATGTGATTTGCTGCCTTCCTCCCCTTTACCTGTATTTGGCATTTCTCCCTCAATTACCCAGTCTCAGGTATTTCTTTATGGCAATACAAGAACAGCCTAAAGCAACTTCCTGCACCGAGGTCTCGGCCCCATCCCCACCTGGTAGAGCTAAATGCTTGACTCCTAGTGACCCAGCAACTGCTCTCCTAACACCTGCACTCGGACTTCAGGAGACCAGGGGCAGCCACACGTCCCTCAGCGAGAGGACAGACGCATCAATCATAGGATGAGCCACAGCACCAGACCCCAAATTCCCACCTCCACGGAGCTCTAGAAACAAGAAGCATTTCTTCCTTTTCTTTTTGATAATGAAATTGGTGGCAAAACCTGGCATGAACAGACCCAAGGGGGTTTCTCCTCTGTATTTATTTTCTGCATTTATCCCACGGAATATTTGCACATTTTGATGCAGAAAAATCAGTGTTCTTGGTTACATGACATGATTGTGCTGGAATTATATATAAAATATGTAACATTTTATATTCTCTGAAACTTATGGTATAAATTGTGTAACATTGCATTTTATAGTGTAAGATAAAAATGTGCATGATGTATGTTTATTCTGAAGTGCACGTGGCCCCACAGGCTTTGGGTAAGGGAGAAGAAGTCGTCTACCATATGAGAGTCCTATACAGGTGGGACAATGCATAAATGCGCCACACGCACCCGGGACGGAGGCCCCCAACTCACAAGCATGCTGCTGGGGTCACAGCAGAAGTCAGCGAAGAATGCAGATGGCAAAAGTCCATTTACAGAAAGCCGGAAAACAGGCAACAGTTAGCTTTGTTTAGTGATATCAACGCAGGTGGTAAAACCCCGAGGAAAACCCTGGGGAGGCGGTGCAGGGGACCCCTCACAGCCCTACTGTCTCTGCACGCTGTCCCTTGCACAAGCCAGCACCTCTGTCCATGATGCTTCCATGGCACGGGGAGATACTGCCAACCATGGGCAATGTCCACCAGGTGAGTCCAGGCCTGGACAGCAATTGAGCCCAAGGCTCAGGCCCCAAGAGCAGTTCTGGGTAGGAGGCTTGGCTGCCGTCCAGAGACCAACACCAAGCCACAGCCATCACTGCTCCTTCCCAGGCTTCCCTGCCTCCTCTGGGGCAGCGGTCCATCCTCCCAGCTGCCCAAAGGAGAAAGGCATATCCTGGGTGCCCCTCCACATCCTGACCCTGACCCTGTCCAGAAGCTGGTCTGCAGCTGCAATAAACCCATAGCCAGCAGAACCTTTGCTCAGTAGGCACACAAATCATTCTTGAGCAGATAAGCCACTAATTATGTGTCACCGACATATGTCACAGAGGGTCGAGTGACTGGCTAAGGCCACACAGCTAGTAAGGTACTGGAGCTGGGATCGCAAAGAAGGTGCCTCCTCTGTGCTAGGCAGCCTACTCCTGGGCCAGTCCTGCTCCCCACTCCCAGGAGCCTTGGTGCCTTCACAAACACTCAAGAGGCGCCGGGAGAATCCCACCAGTCCCCCTTCTCAGCCTAACCGGTAGGCAAGGAACTGTCATGATTACATGACACGATTGGGCTGGAATTATATATAAAATATGTAAAATTTTACATCCTCTGAAATTATTTTATAGTATAAATTATGTAGCATTACATTTTACAATATAAAATAAATGCATGACGTATGTTTATTCTGAAATGCACGTGGCCTCAGACGCTTTGGGTAAGGGAGATGAGCCTTTCACTCATCGGGATCCATCCCCTGCACAGGGGACAGGCAGAGACCCACCTGATGCCCTGGTGGTGGTCACAGGAATGCTGAGCAGATGGACCCAGAAGAGGAGTCAGGAGAGCAGAATGTCCTGGTGAAATTATGTATGCAAATATTTAGCCATGGTCACTGCAGCAATGAAAAATAACATCAAGGGGCCCGTGAAACGCTAGCTGCCTGCTGCCCCACCGAGTGCCCGCGTGCACAGCCAGCAGCAAGCCAGCCGGGGTGGGAGGGTTTGGGGAGGAGAGGATGCCTGGGAAGGACGGACAGCTCCTCCGTCTCTGCGCAGGCCCAGCTGCTCAGGGAAAGAGACTCCCTTCTCTCTCCTTTAATAAACACCCATGAATGGTTCTCTCACCTGTGGTGGGGCGTTTCCATGGTGAGCAAAACAGAGATGGAGGTGAGCAGGGCAGGCGCACGAGTGTGAAGAAGGATGCCCGTTGGGGCTGCCCTGCACCCCCTGCTCCTCTCAGCATCTCTGGCAGATCTGCACACAGTAGCTGGGAACTGTGGGGCACACAGCTACCTGGGGGACCCCAGGGGACCTTCTGGAACCCTCTGCCCTCTGAATGGTTGGGACAGTGAGCCCAGGAGGGCCAGGAGGGGCCTGGGAGAGGTGATGCTGGTGCTCTGGGCTGGACTGGGCACTAAGATCACGCCAATATACAGACATGGACACTTGGCTCAGGGAGGGTAGGCACCTGGCCCGAGGCCTCTGGTGAATGGTCACTGCATAGAAACAATGAGGACAGTACTGAAGGCAGTGGCAGCAAAGCTTCCCCACGTCATCATATATGACGCGTTGATATACTCCTCGTGTATATATACAACGTGCATTCTACATATAGCACAGCGGCACAACGCAGGCACACCCAGGGCTTCTCATAAACCAAACCACTGAGGTCTCATAACAGCCCCTGAAGGGGATCAGTCATGGGCTCCTCGCCCCATTTCACAGGCCACAAACTGAGGCTGAGGGCTATGCGGGGACGAGGCGGCGATGGGACGGGAGCCCCGAAGCCTGGCTCTGGCCCCCTCCGGATCGCAGTCTGCACTGGCCGCACCGGGTGCTGGACACAGGGCAGGCTCCAAGGTTTCAGGGCCCGTCAGGGCACCAGCAGCCTCTGCAGTCGGGGCCAGATGGGCCCTGGGCAGGCAGTCTAGGCAGGGCCAGGGCCAGGGGCCTGCAGCACCTTTCCAAAGATGGGAGGCTCGAGAATCCATTCAGCGAAGGGCAGGGCTTGAGCCTGAGACGGTGATTTTTAACAGAGCCTCGTGTCTTTGTACATTCAAAAAGCCCCCTGCCATGCCCCATCTTAAAGTAAAAGCTCCTCTTCTGGAAGATGCTCTCCCTGCTAGGTCCGGCCACTCTGTCGTGAGTCTCGGTGGTGGGAACGCCCAGAGTGAGAAGAGACAGCCTGGCTGGCCATGCCCAGAAGGCAGCAAGCGGGTGAGCCCTTGACAGATGCACCCTCAGCAGCCGGGAACGGGCCCTGGGCAGGAACTCGTGTTTAGTCGGACACTCCACACTTGCATCTTCCCAATGCAGCTGGTCTCTCACCCTCCAGCGATTAGCACGTTGGGACGGACAAGCCAGGTGAGCTCCTGCAGATTTCTTAATGGCCCGCTGCCTCCGGTGGCCTTATTTTTAGCCATTTCCACTCTAATGACTGCTCAGTGGTGCTCAGAGGTATTAGGCGCACTGGGAGCACATCCACATCGAACGCTCTCCAAGGAGGCGGAGGGGGGCAGGTCGAACACTGAACTCGACCTCACGTTTCCCTGGAATCACTACGCAAACTGAGTCACACGCAGATTTCTGACCCATTTCTGGATGTTTTCCTCCTGGAGCGAGAGCGAAGAGACCCCAAGGAAATTTGATGGCCACGGGCCCCAAGACGGCAGGCGGGCAGGCAGCGAGGCCGCTTTCTTATCTAGAGCTGGATTTAGGAGCCTGAAGCCAGCAAGGAAGGAGGAAGCAGGAATTTAAATGACCCCTCTGGAACACCTGATTATTCCCTCCCTCCTCAGGGTAAAAGGATGCCAAGAAGTATCCTTGGTTAAGAACCCTGGGGAAGAATAACCATCTGTGGGCGGGGCTCCCCAGACAGAGGATAGCAGATCAGGGTTGCCTCTTGAGCACTCCGCTGCCAGGAAGTGTGCTTGGCAGGGGACAGCTGGATGGTCGTCTTGAGCCACCCCACTACCAACAAAGACCCCAGTCAAAATCAGCCCAACCCATGTCCGGAAATCAGCTCTTCTAGCTCCATGGCTCATCCTTCCCCCACCTTTTCCACTGAAGAGACTCCTACCTTCTGTTTAAAGACTCTAGCTTGAGAAGGCTTGGTGGCTCTGGCCTTTAATCCCAATGCTTTGGGAGGCTGAGGTGGGAGGATCGCTTGAGGCCAGGATTTTGAGACTAGCCTGGGCAATCTAGCAAGGTTCTGTCTCTACAAAAAATAAAAAAATTAGCAGGGCATGGTGGTACATGCCATCATTTGACCCCAAGCAGGGGAGGGTCATATGATTGTGCCACTGAACTCCAGCATGAGCCACAGAGTGAGATCTTGAGTCAAAAAAAATAAAAATAAACAAAACAAAAAAACAATACCCTAGCTGGTATCTTCAGCCTTACTGTGCAGACTTCAGAGTTTGAATCAGCAGGTCCCTCGTGGGGCCGAGTCCTGAAATACAATGACCCCTCGGACTCCCTTCCTGGGCTCCTGTGCCTGTGAGGGTCTGTGGTCATCCTCACCCTCTCTGTAACTTCTATGTCCTTGCCTGGGGTCAGGAGCTGCCCCGGTGCTAGACGGAACAGCCTGTCTGCTGCCAGGGCCTCAGGTGATTCTCCGGTCCCGATTCCTGCTACTGGGTCAAACCGCAGCAGGAAGACACAGAAGGGAGAAGTGCCAGCAATGTCTCTGAGCCACCTTGCTCTTCAGCTGTTTTCATCCTTCAATGCAAAGCCCTTAATCTCTGCACAGCCCTGGAGAAGGATGAGGCTTGGGACCTGAGTTCCCAATCATGTTGTCTGTGCCTGCAGTTCCTAGACAGGTACCTGGAGGGGCAGGCCAGAAAGGGTACCCATCCCCCACTTGGGCCCTCCACATAGATGGGGTCAGTGGATGTCCCAGATCTACACTGAGGCCTCAGCCCTCCCCTGTGGCCCCTCCGAGGGGGCAGCTTTCCTGGAAACTCCACCTTCTTCCCAGGCACCAACAGGACTATGTTCCTTTTCAGGTAACCCTGGGCTCTGGGTATTGCAGGTTGCCCAGGTCACATACCCTGGGTCCTAGGGGAATTTTAGCAGACATACTGGTTTCCGAGCTAAACTCTGGGCCTGGCCTCCCTGGAAGGTCAGAGGTGGCCAGCTGGCAGATTCTCAGGAGCCGGCCACTCTCCGGCTCCTCTCTTCCCATGTGCCTGCCCCATGCCCAGCTCCCCAGACAAACACACACTTGGCCAGGCCTTCCTGGAAGTCAGAGGTGACCAACTGGGTCCTGGTCACCATCACACCCGACCCCCTGCCCTCAGGCACCCACTCTGCGCCCAGCACCGCCATGCACACACTGGCTCTAGGACCTGTTTTCAGCATTTACTCCCTGGGCCCACGGGTCCAGGCACTTCTTGGGAAAAGCCTGTGGCCACCATGGGACAGCGCAGATCAGCTTGGAAGATGGGCTGGTCTCCCTGCGTACCCCTGGTTTGTCCAAGGAGAACAATGACAATTCCTGACTCCCCACATCACGGAGCTCCCAGGGCACGGCACCATCCTGTGAGCAGACAGTGGCCAGCTCTGCTCTGTTTGGAAACAGCAGCACCACCTAACGTCAGCCTGGCTGGTCTGTTCCAAGAGTCGGGGTTAAGCGGGAGAGGCCCCAGACAATGGGCTGGTCAGAAAGAGGCCACCGAGAGTTCTTTCTCTTGGATACCATTTAGCCTCCCTTTCAGAAAGAAGGCTCTATTTCCAGCTCCATCCTTGCATTCTTGTGGGGCAGACTGAGCCACTGCTCATTGTCACACTTGACTCTGACCAGAGAGGCTGAGTGGCTTGCCCAGAGTCACATAGAAAAAGCAGCACTGGGTCTCCTGACCACGGCCCGCCATGTCTGATTCCGGCTGCCTTTGCCAGATACAGGTAAACATGCCAGCTGCTCTCCCGGGAAATCGAAATCTCACCCTAATTTGTAAGATTTTTCTTTTTCTTTTTTTGAGACAGGGTTTTGCCATGTAGCCTGGGCTGGTCTTGAACCCCTGAGCTCAAGCAATCCCCCTGCCTTGGCCTCTGAAAGTGCTGGGATTATGGGCACGAACCACCTCACCCAGCCACAAGAGATTTTTCTTTCCTCTTTGGGAAAACAGCTACTATTTTCGCTGCTGATTGGGCTACATGAGGAGTTCCCTAGATGAACACGTAGGGGCCTGCAGGCTCCCAAGGTCACCTGGCGATGGGAACTTTCTCTCTTGAACAGCCCAGCTCCCAGTGGGGGAATCCATGGGGTCTGGGGGGTAAGCCTGCACCTCTGAGTCCTGGGACCTGGGCTAAGTCACCCAGCCTTTCTCTGAGCTTCAGCTTCTTCATCTGTAAAATGGGGTCATGTAAAGGCCCTGCAGGTGGACAGGACATGGCCCCCGGCAGCTGGAAGCCACTGAGAGCCGCGGTCCCGCATCCCCGTGGCCAAGCCTGGGCTCCACCAGCCGCAGGAGCACTGCTTCCTCGGGGCCTCTTTCCCTGCTTCACCCACCTCGACATGGGGGTGAGGGCCACAGGCGCCCGGAAATCCATTCACAGCAGAAAGCCAGTGCTATTTAGTCTCATCTGTGTGCAGCCGATGAGGGAACTTGATCTCAAATTACAAACCTCTCAGCTAAACGCGGTCTATTACGCAAAACCTCATTCCAGCGGCTATAAATAACCCTCACAACACAGTCCCCAGGAACTCTCTGGAAAGATGCTGCATGGTTTTGAATAACCAGATAATGGAAACACAAACCGATGCTAATTAATTTCACGGCTCAGAGAGACCTGGTTCCTCGCTTAGCCGTGGTCAGTGGGACTCAATCAGGAAAAGCCTGGG
>PVKP010044571.1:0-16650 GCA_004027715.1 Plecturocebus donacophilus | reverse complement strand
TCATGGTCTCCTGGGCTCATGAGGTCCTGGTGAAATCCCACACTCCAGATATAAACCCCTTACCTCCACTGTGCAGCACAATACTCAATACTCAGTACTCAACTGTACAGCACTATATTCAGTACTTAGAGATGACATCACGATACTAAGTAATGGCCCCATTAGCATGACAATTCCTAACTTTGAATTCTATTTCACTGACACAAGAAACGTAAAGTGACAGATAACATTAGAAAACAAAAACAAAAACAAAAAAACTCAAGGCCGCACAGCCTCTATGATGAGCAAAGGAGCAAAGGAGAGACATACAGCAGAAGGCAGGCTGCATAAAGAGAAACCGAGCTGAAGAGCACTGGCCACACTCACGTCCAGGATACGGTACTCCCCCACACACATGCACAAACACATGAACACACACAGAAAGGTACACTCATATACACACAAAAACAGACAGTCACAGTCACACACATACACACACACACACCCACAAAGAAAGTCACACGGAGACATCCAACAGTCGCAGGCAGCTCCTGAGGCTGCGAGGTTCTGCTCTCTGCTGGGAAGCCCTCCGGGAGAGAGCAGTACCACGGCACACAGGCTGGCGGTATCTAGAAATCCCAGCAGGGACAGCTTTTGAGGAGACGCACCCCCCACCGCATCTGGGCAGGCCTGAAGCGTCGTGGGGATCCTTGGGGATCGCCCTGGGCATCCCTGAAGCTCCGCTGCAACTTTTCCCTGCCTGGCTTCGCCCTGCCCGACTCCTGAAATCGCAGGACCCTGGCCACGATCGCCGGGAGAGGGAGGCCATCACCCAACGCCGAGGCACTGGCACGGAGGGCCCCTGCTTTGCCAAGCCGCTGAGACGGTGGTTTCCCAGGCCACGGGGCCAGTTACTGTGACGCGAGCCCGGGGTGGGCGCTCCTGCTTTTGATGCGCGGCTTGCACATGCGCATTGGTGGCCCGGCTGGCCAGCCGCAGTGTCCGCGCTCTCCCACTGGCCCGCAGTGACGGAAAATGCTGGCGGTGGTGTCGGAGGAGGCTGCGTGCCACAAGCAGCGCAGGAGCCCGACCGTCCTGACCTCAGTGGATCCCTGAGCCGATTTACTGTTCGGGTCGGCTGGAGGGGGAGGGCGCTTCAGACAGCGAGGTGAGCACTCGGGACTGCTCTCCCCAGTGGATTAAGGATCAGACGGCGTGGGCAGGGATCGGACCCCACGGGGAGGGAGATTCAGTCTGGTGAGGTGTGGCAGGGGTCACTGGACCCCAGAAACATGCCTGAGACCCTCCGGGCGGGTGTCAGCAGAACGATCCCCGGCTCCATGAGCTCACTGCCCCCCTTCGACCTGGGCCACCCATCAAGGGGCCCTGCCTTGCTCTCCAAGCCCAGGGACCCCTGCTTCTCGGCGCTGGAGAAAGCGGGAAGACAAAGCGGCGGCAAGCGCAGCCTGCAGCAGAGGCGGCAACACCTGGATCTGGCCTCCCCTGGGGGCAGATCGGGTGGAGAGAGCGTCTCAGAAGCTTTCTGGGGCGAAGCCAAATCCTGAGACAGATGTCGAGGCGTGCCGCTGAGGACCCCCCAAAAGCCAAGCACAACATGCTAACCGAACTTAATTACTTTACTGTTTGGACAGAAAACATCATCATCTTGCTACCAAGTGTTTCAATCCAATTGCTTTGATGGCCTCTACACGGAGACCCGTTGTCAACTTGTCCTGTGGAGAGAAAAATTATTCCCGGTGTTAAAAATGCAGATTGTCACTCTTATGGCCACCTATGTCCAGAGTGTAACTGTGTGTGGGAGATTAATCAGTGGATGAAATCTGTTTCTGAAGGACTGTTTCCACTCAAGAATATTTGAAGGAAGGTCCTACCCTGCCATCTGGTTTGACATTTTTGCTTTGATGAGCAAATCATAAACATGGAAGCTTCATCCCCTCCAGACAAGCTTATAGCATCCAACTTATCTGACAGATTTTCATTGTTTCCAGTTCCCTTGCAAGTTGCACATTCAGTTCTTTAGTCTTCCTGCTGAGGCTTCTTTTGCAGCACAGACCATCTTTGTCTTCTCTCTCTAGGAACTCTTTCCTGCCATACAAGGGCTAATAAAAGAAAACATAGGGAAACCGGATATGGAAATGAGGGAAACAATTTTCAGGACGATAACTTCTCAAAAGTAAGGCTGTGGAAAGGTGCGTAACTTCTTCCAACCTCATATTTTTATCCATGAGGAATGAAGCTTTATTTTCTTCCTCTGGTTCTTTGGGAAAAAGAAAAAGAAAAATATCCAGTCCATATCATTACCCATAAGCACTGGCATCCCCTGAGTTCCTACTCAAAATATTGCACATTCCCCAGGCTCAAGACTGAAGAACTGAATGTGCATCTTGCAAGGGCACTGGAGACAATGAAAATCTTGTCAGGTAAGTTGAATGCCAAAAGCTTGTCTGGAGGGGATGTAGGCTCCATGTTTATGATTTGCTCATCACAGCAAAAATGTGAAACCAAATGGCAGGATAGGACCTTTCTTAAAATATTACTCAGTGGAAACAGTCCTTGAGAAACACATTTTATCCACTGATTAACCTCCCAAAGACAAGGTTACACTCTGGAGTTAAATGTCCATAAGACTGAGAATCTTCATTTTTAACATCGGGAATTATTTTTCTCTTCACAAGACAAGTGAACAATGGATCTCTGTATATGCCATCAAAGAAATTTGATCGAACCTTTTGTACCAAGATGACGGTATTTTCGGTCAAAACAATAAAATGACTAAGCTCTGTTAGCATGTTGTGCTTGACTTTTTTGGGGTTCCTCAGCTTCATGCCTGGACATACGTCTCAGGCTTCGCTTCAGCCCAGAAAGCTTCTGAGACGCTGTTTCCCCTCGATCTGCCCCTAGGGGAGGCCAGTTCCAGGTGTTGCCACCTCTGCTGCAGGCTGTGCTTGCCTCTGCTTTGTCTTTCTTCCCGCCTTCTCTGGACAGCAGTGCTGAGAAGCAGGGGTCCCTGGGCTTGGAGACCAAGGCAGGGCCCCCTGATGGGTGGCCCAGATTGAAGGGGGGCAGTGAGCTCATGGAGCCGGGGAACATTCTGCTGACACCCACCCCGAGGGTCTCAGGCATGTTTCTCAGGTCCAGCGACCCCCATCATACCTCACAAGACTGAATCTCCAGTCCCATGGGACCCGATCCTTGCCCACGCTGTCCGATCCGGAATCCACTGGGGAGAGCAGTCCCAAGTGCCTGCCTCGCAGTCTGAAGCGCCCTCTTCCTCCAGCAGACCCTAACAGGAAAGTCGGCTCAGGGAGCCACTGAGGTCAGGACGTTCGGGCTCCTGCGCTGCTTGTGGCACTCAGTCTCCTTTCCCGGGAAAGCGTCGGACACCACCTCCAGCATTTTCCTGTCCCACTGGGGCGGGCTGGAGAGCGCCGATATTGCGGCTGGCCAGTCTGGCGTGACACGTCAAAGGCGCTAGCACTGAGCCGGTTTTCATATCATAGTGACCGCCCCTGCGGCGTGGAGAGCCATCATCCCAGCGGCTTTGCAAAGCAGGGGTCTTCTGTGGCATTGCTTCCGCTTTGGGTGACGGCCCCACCTCTCCAGGGGATCTTCGCCATGATCCCGCAATTTCAAGAGTTGGACAGGGGGAACCAGGCTGAGAAAAGTTGCATTGGATCTTCAGGGACGCCCAGGGCCATCCTTAAGAATCTCCACGATGCTTCAGTCCTGCCGAGACGCTGTGGGCGTGCATCTTCTTGAAACCTGTCCCCGCTGAGATTTCCAGGTACCACCAGCCTATGTGCCGTGCAGTTGTTCTCTCCCTTTCAGGGAGCTCTGTGGTCATGTCTGGGTTGCAGAAAGGTGGAAATGGGCTCACCAGAGATTTAGGGGTGGTTGCGACGTGTTTTCAATTTCGGAATAATGTGGAATGGGAGCAAGAGACCAAAAGCTTCTAGCCCCTTGTCTCCTCTCACTGTTCCTCATCCAAGTGCCATACAGGCGCAAACCTGCTTAGCTCCTGTGCTGTTTCACCCTTAGAGTGCTATGGCGCCTGGGGTCTACTAGGAGAAACCATTAAAGGAAGGTTCCAGTCCACGATCGGCTTACAGGCTGACAGAAAACAGGGGGCCATAGTCATGGTGTGATTTAGATGCACTGGGACAAGCGGGGGAGTGGGTAAATCGAGCGGGAAAGAAAAAGCCTCCAGCTCCCAATCTCCCCAGGTGGCCTCCACCCATGCCATAGCCAGTCTTGATCCTGCTTAACTTCCACACCAGGGCACCTTCAGGGTGCTATCATGCCCAAAGACTACCGGCAGACCTTCACAAGAACCTCCCGGGTTGCTGCAGGGGTGTAAGAGGAAGGAAAGTCCTGAAAAACAGTGGAGGGTGGGTTTAGGCAAGCGGGAAAACAGAAATACAGTCTCAGGGGCAGTTGGGAAGCATTGGAACAAGCAGTGGAAAACTTGAGGAAGGCAAAAAGGCAAAAGCCTCCATCCCCAGTCTTTCCAGGCAGTCCCCCATCCAAGCCCCTGCCTTGTCTGACCCTGTTTAGCTTCTGGGCCTCTGACCACCAGTGTTTTCACTGCAGCATGGCACCTCTTTTTGGAGGTTTGTCCTGGCAGGCCCTGTTGTGGCTCACGGCAGCCTTAGGGTGCCTCATCACAGAAGCTAAGCAGGGTTGGACTTACTGAGACTTGGATGGAGGACCACCTGTGGAGACTTGGGCTGGAGGCTTTTGGCTTCCCACTCTTTTTCTGCTTTCTCCCTCTTACCCCAGTACTTCTTGACCACCCATGGAGTCTCTGGACACCATTTCATGCCCACCTATGCCCCCAGCATGTAGGATGACCTCCCGAAGGGTGCTGTCCTGGCTGACCCCACTAGGCATAGCAGCCTGAGGCCTTAGGTAAGGGACCAACTCAGAAGTCTGGTGGCAGGAGGCTTTTTGCCTCCCACTGACTTTCTGCTTTCCTCTGCTTTTGGCAACTCTCCCTCACAGCCCTCTGACTCCCTGATCCCAATTTCCTGTCCAGCTGTACCCATGGCTCAGCCTGGGACTTCTCTGTGGGGGTCCGTTCTGAAAGCCTTCCATTGCCATAGCAAACTGAGGGCTCGTCAACCAGGAAGCTCAGCAGGATTAGACCTGATTGACACTTAGATGGAGTACTGCATGGAATCACCAGCCCTGGAGACTTTTGGTTTTCTGCTCTTTTCTTGCTTTTCACCCTTGTTGCAAAGTTTCTCAACTGCCCCCTGACCCTCAGACTACCATGGTTTTGGAGACTGCCTAGACGAATCCCCACAGACAGATTCCTGGCCATGTGGTGTGGGGAGCAGGTTGCCTAGAAAGGAAGGCCAGAGAGTTAGCTTTTGGCTGGGAAGTGTTGTGAGAAGCAAAAAAAAAAAAAACCCAGTAGGGAAAGCTAAAAGCCTCTAGCCTTCAGTCTTCCCAAACAATACCCCTTCCAAGCCCCACTGAGGCCTGATCCTGCTTAGCTTCTAGGCTGGGGTGCTCTCAGTCTGTTTTGCAACCCTAAGGCTGCTTGGGTGGTCTCCCTCAGGGACGTCCCATGATGTGATGGGGGCACAAGGGTGCAGAAGTCGAAAACAAAAAGGAAGAGAGTCAGGGAGGTGTTTGAAAAACTTTGCAACAAGCAGGGGAAATTGGGAAGGGAACCACAAGCCAAAAGCAGTCAGCCCCTCACTTCCCAGGCAGTCCCCGTCCAAGCCCAAGCCAAGCTTGACTCTGCTTCGCTTTGATGGAATTTGGTGCCTTCAGAGACAGACCATTTCAGGGAGGTCTCAGGCCATGCTAAGGGTTCAGGCATGCTGAAAGGGGCTGGCTGGAGAGTCAGGGGAGCTTGGAAAGCATTGTGACAATTGGGGAAAGTAGGAAGGGAGCAAGAAGCTGAAATCCTTTAGACCCTGTTTTCCAGGCAGTCCCCCATCCAAGCCCTATCCAGGCCCAACCCTGATTAGCTCCTGGGCTTTGTTGCCTGGGGTCTACTGGAAGGAAAACTTACAAGGAGGTACTAGGCAGCGATGGGCTTGCAGCCTGATGGAAAATAGGAGGCTAGAGTCAGGGGGCAGTTGGGAAACCTTGCAACACAAGGAGGAGTTCCAAACAGAAGTCAGAAGGAAAAGCCTCCAGCCCCTGTTCTCCCCAGTCGTCCCCTCATACACACCACAGCCAGGTTCAACACTGCTTAGCTTTTATTCTGGGGCCTCCTCAGCTATGGCAACCAAGGGCCGCTGGGTAAGCCCCCACAAGAATATCTCGGGCTGCTGTAGAGGTACAGGCTGGCAGTAAAGGGGGAGCCAGTGAGTCAGGGGTCAATTGGACAAGTGGGGCAAAGTGGAAAAAAGGGATAAGCCAAAAGCCTCCAGCTCCTGTTCTCCCCAGGGGATCCTCCCTCCAAGTTCCAGTCAAGCCTCATCCTGCTTAGCTTCTGGTCTAGGGTGCCCTCAGGCTGCTATGGAGCCATGGATCTGCTAGGATGGACACCCACGGAATGGTGCCTGTCCTTTATGAGGGTGAAGGCAGGTGGAAATCTGAAATAAACAGCCAGAGTGTCAGGAGGCACTTGTGAAGCATTGCGATAAGTGGGGGAGTGCAGAAAGCAATCAAGGAACCAAAGCCTCCAGCCACCATCTTCCCAGGCATTCCCCTATCCAAGCCTCTACCAGGACAGACCCTGCTTAGCTTCTGGGCTCTCGTACCCTAGGGCTGCTATGGCACCTGGGGCTGCCAATGCAAACTCACACAGGGAAGTCGGGGCAGCCATGGGGGTTTAGACAAATGGGAAAGATGGGACAGAGTCACAGAGTGGTTGAAAAACAGTGGAATAAGCAAGAGAATGCTTGAAGAAGGCTTAAAGACAAGAGCCCCTGGCTCTTCCAGGTTCTCCCCCATCCAATCTCCTGCCAGGCATGACACTGCTTAGCTTTCAGGCCCACAGTCGCCCATGTTATCACCAAAGCCTGAGACCTCTTTGTGGGGATTCCTCCTAGCAGGCTCTGTGGGCCATAGCAGCCTGAGGGTGCCTCGGCCTGGAAGCAAAACAGGGTCAGGCTTGACTGGTACTTGCATGGGGGATTTCCTGGGGAGACCAGTGCTGGAGGATTTCAGCTTCCTGATCTTTTCCTGCTTTCTCCACTTGTTGCAGTATTTCTTAACCACCCCTAGATTCTCTCGACACCATTTTTTGCCCACCTGAGCTCCCAACACGAACTGGTACCTCCCCGTGGAGGTAGTTCCCAGTGATTCTGGTCAGCATAGCAGCATAAGAACCCCCCAGAACGGAAGCTGAACAGGATAGGATATGGCTGGTGCTTAGATGAGGGACTGCCTGGGGGCTTTTGGCTTCCCGCTTTCTTCCCAGTTTTCAGCTTGTCACAACAGTGTCCAACAGAACTGTGACTGTGTGGTCCCTTCTTTTTTCACCCTGTGCACACTCCCTGTGGCCTGGGACCTCCTTGTGGCATCAGATTCATCAGCTTCTGGGTGCCACAGTACCCCGAGAGCTCCCCAGCCTGGAAGTTAAGTCAGATCTTGCTGTGGCTTGTATGGAGGACCGCCTGATGAGATTGAGGGCTGGAGGCTTTTGGCTTCCAGCTTCATTTCCACTTTCCCCGGCTTGCCAAATGCTTTCCAACAGCCCTCTTACATCTTGACCTCCTGTTTCCCACCCACCTTGACCCCCACCTGGTTCTGGACCTGCCCATGGAGTTCCATCTAGGCAACCCCCAAACACCATAGCAGTGTGAGAGTCAGGGAGCAGTTGAGAACCTTTCCAACAAGGGAGGAAAGCAGGAAAAGAGCAGGAAGCCAGAAGCCTCCAGGCCCAGTCTTTCCACATGGTCCCCCATTCAAGCACCAGCCAAGCCCATGCCTGCTGAGCTTCTGGGCTGGGGCATCCTTAGGCTGCTACGGCAACTAGGGGCTGCTGGAACGGACCTCCATGGGAAAGTCCCAGGATGAGATGGGGTGGGGGAGGGATGCATGTGTGCAAGAAAGTGGGGTCAGAGAGTAAGAAGGCAGTTGGAAAGAGCTGCAAAAGTGGGGGAAAGTGGGAAGTGAGTGGGAGGCTAATAGCCTCCAGCCATAGGACGTCTTAGGCAATCCCTTATGTAAGCCCCAGCCATACCACACCCAGTTCAGCTTCCGTTCTAGGGCACCCTCACACTGCTATGCTGATTGGGGTCAGCCAGGATGGAACCCCACGTGGAGGTCCCAGTCTGTGTTAGGGGCACAAGTGGGTGACAAACTGTGCCCAGAGAGTCCTCGGTTGGCTAAGAAGTATTGCAAGAAGCAGGGGAAAGCAGGAAAACAGCAGGAAGCCAAAAGCCTCCAGCCCCCATCTCCCCAGGCAGTCACCCATGCAAGCATCAGTCAAGCTAGACCCTGCTTAGCTTCCCCACCTAGGTGCCCTCAGGCTGCTCTGACCCACACAAAGAGGTCCCAGTCTGTCATGAGAACACCAGCAGGTGGGGTGCCAGAAGCTAACTAGCTAAGGCCTGGCAGGAGATAGGATGAGGGACCACTTATAAAGACTGGGGGACGGAAATTTTTGTCTTTTTGCCTTCTTCAAGTGTTTCACCATGCATCCTACCATTTCCCAACTGCCCCATGACTCTGTCCCCTCTTTCCTGCTTGCCTATGCCCCTGCCTTGGCCTGAGACTTCCCCTTGTGGATTTGTCTCTGCAGACCCCAAGTGCCATAGCAGCCCTAGGGCACCACAACCCAGAAGATAAGCAAGGTTGGGCGTGGCTGGGGCTTGTATGGGGGACTGCCTGGAAAGACTGGACACTGGAGGCTTTTGCCTTTTCACCTTCTTCAAGCTTTGTTCCACTTGTCCCTATGCTTCCCAACCACCCCCTGACTCTGTGTCCCCTCTTTCCCGCTTGCCTACACCCCAGCCATGTCCCAGGACTTCCTCTTGTAGGTTTGTATCAGCAGCCTCCAGGCTCCATAGCAGCCTTGGATGCCACAGTCCAGAAACTAAGTAGGGTCTGTACTGGCTGGGGCATGGATGTGGACCACCGGGAGAGACAGGGGCTGCAGGCTTTGGCTTTCCTGTTCCTTCCTGCTCTCCCCCATTGTGGCAATGTTTCTCAAGTGCCTCTTGACACTCTGGATATCTATTTCTCCTTCCTGCCTGCCTGCGCCGCTGCTAAGGACAGGGACCTTTTCTGTGGGTATGCATCCTGGCAGCCCCCTGGCACCATAGCAGCCTGAGGAGGCCCTAGGACAGAAGCTAAGCAGGGTCAAGCTTGACTGGGGCTTGGATGAGGGACCACCTTAGGAGACCAGGAGCAGGAGGCTTATGTCTTTCTCATTTCTTCTGCTTTGCCCCATTTCTTCCAATGCTTCCCAACTGCTCCCTGATTCACTGGCCCCCATTTTTCCACCCCCATGGCAGCCCTAGGTGTTCTTCTAAGGGACCGCCCAGCAGCACTTGGGAACCATAGTACTGTGAGGGGGTCCCAGTGCAAAAGCTAAGCAGGATCGAGCCTGGCTGGGGCTTGGATGGGGATCCACCTAGGGAGATTAGGGCTGGAGGCTTTTTCCTTCCCACTCCCTTTTTGATTTCCCGCATTTGTCACAATGCTTCCCAACTGCCCCCTGACTCCGGCCCCCATTTTCTATCAGCCTGCAATCCCATCATGGTCTGGGACCTCCTTGTGAGAGTTCTTCTGGGTAGATCCTGGGTGCCCAAGCACACTGAGGGTGCCCCAGCTCAGGAGGTAAGCAGGGCTAGGCCTGGCTGGGACTTGGATGGTGGACGTCCTGGGGGAACAGGGGGCTGGAGGCTTTTGGCTTCTTGCTCCCTTCCTGCTTTCCCGCTATTGTTGCACCTCTTTCCGACTACCCCTGGTTCTCTGGCCAGCCCTTTTATGCTTCCCTATTCCCCTGACATAAGACAGGACCGCTTGAAGAGGTTTGTCTCCGAAGCCACCGAATGTCATCAAAGCTAAGCAGTGTTGGGCCTGGCTTGGGCTTGGATCAGGGACCACCTGAGGAGATGGGGGCTGGTTGCTTTTGGCTTTCAGTTCTTTTCCCAATCTCCCTTGCTTGTCACAAAGCTTTCCAACAGCCCCTTCCAACAACTCTCTGGCTTTTCCTTTTTGACTTCTGCACTCCTGTGCTCCCACCACATCATTGGCTGCACCTGAGGGAGAACCATACAAACAGCCTTTGGGCTCCATAGCAACCGAAGGCCTCCCCAGCCTAGAAGCTAAGCAGTGTCAAACCTCAGTGGGGCTTGGATGGGGGACTGCCTGGGGAGAGTTGTGGCTAGAGGCTTTTGGCTTCCTGCTCCCTCCCAGTTTTTTGTTTGTTTGTTTCTCACAATGCTTCCCAACCACCCATTAACCCTCTGATCCTTTCTTTCAAGCCAACCTGCTCCAGCCTGCGGCCAGAGACTTGCCCGTGGGGCTTCATCTAGGCAGCTCCTGAAAACCATAAGTCTGAGGGTTAGGGGCTGTTGAGAAACATTTTGACAAGGGGGAAAAGCATGTACAGAGCAGGAAGCCAAAAGCCTCCAGGCCCTGTCATTCCATGCAGTACCCCATCCAAGCGTCAGTCAGGCCCAACCCTGCTTGGCTTCTGGGCTGGGGTGCCCTCAGTCTGTGATGGGAGACTGCCATGACAGACCTCAAAAAAAGAAGTCCCAGGCTGAGGCAGGGGCGACATTGGGCAGAAAAGGGGGGTCAGGGGTTCAGGGAGTCAGAAAGCGGTTGGGAAGAGTTGTCAGAAGCAGAGGAAAGCAGGAAGTGAGCAGGATAATCTCCAGCCACTGGACTCCTGAGGTTGTCCCTTATCTAATGCCCAGCCATGACCTACCCTACTCATCTTGTGTGCTGGGGTACCCTCAGGCTCCTGTGTCAACAGGTCAGCTGGGACGGACCCCCATGGAAAGGTCTGATTATGTGTTGGGGACACAGGTGGGCATGAAATTGTGTTCAGAGAGTTTGGGGCAGTTACGAAGTGTTGCAACAAGAGGGAAAAAGCAGGAAAAGAAGAGAAGCCAAAAGTCTGCAGCCCCAGTCTTCTCAGGCAGTCCCCCATCCAAGGGTTAGTCAAGTCCAACCCTGCTTAGCTTCCAGGACAAAGAGCCCTACAGGCTGTTATGGTGCACAGACACTGCCAGGACAAACAGCCACAAAGAGATCCTAGACTGTGCCAAAACCCACCAGTGGGTGGGGGCCCAGAATCTAGGCAGGGTTGGGCCTGGAAGGGGCTTGGACAGGGGACTGCATGTAAAGACTCCAGGCTGGAGGCTTTTGCCTTTTTGCCATCTTCAAGCTTTCCCTCTTGTCCAAATGCTTCCTAACTGCACCCTGAATATCTGTCCCTTTTCCTCACTTGCCTATGCCCAGCCAAGGCCCAGCACCTCCTCATGTGGGTTTGTCTCGGCAGCCACCAGGAGCCATAGCAGCCCTACAGCACCACAGCCCTGAAGTTAAGCAGGGTCGGACCTGACTGACTTGAACGGGGAAACACCTGGAGAGATGGGAGCTGGAGGTTTTGGCTCCCAGATTCTCTCTCATTCTCCCCTCCTTCCCAAGCCCCTCCTGACACTCTGGTTTTCTATTTAATGTTCCTGCCTGCTTGAGCCTCCACCAAGGACAGGAATGTTTCCATGGGAATTTGTCCAGGGAGCCCCCTGATACGATAGCTGCCTGAGGTCGCCCCAGCCCAGAAGCTAACCAGAGTCAGGCTTTCCTGGGGATTGGAAGGGGGACCATTTGGGTCCAGGAGCTACAGGCTTTTGCCTTTCCCGTTTCTCCTGCTTTGTTCCACTTGTCTCAATGCTTCCCACACACCCCCTGACTCACTGGCTCTTTCAGTTTCTGCCCACCTGTGCCCCCATGGCAACCCAGGGCATGTTTGTGGGGGCCTGCCTTGCAGCCATCTGATGCCATAGCACCCTGAGGGGCCCCAGCATGGAAGTTAAGCAGTGTCATCCCTGAATGGGGCTTGGATGTGGGGGGCACCTTGGTGAGAGAGGAGTTTGTCTCTCTCCCTTGCCTGTCTCTCAGAAAAGAAGGGGAGGGTAGATAAAATAGCACAAAGTTAAAGTCAGTAATCAGGTGAGATGCTGACCCACCAGCTCTACCACAGCAAGGCCCAAGGACTGAGAAATAACCTCCCTCTCTGTAACTGGTGTCTATGTTATTTGCCAGCTTTGAAAGTGTTGCAAATGTTTTTCTTACTGCCAAAGGACATTCGCTTAGTCACATACTACTCACTGCCTGCACCAACCGGACCCCACCCTTACAGATGCCTGTCACTAAATAATTTACTGCTTTTGTTCAACTTCTGTAATTCTTCCCCTCTCATGCCACATGTAAATTAGCAAATCAATGAAAGCCAAAAACAGTAATGTCAGATGTCCAGCCAATGGGCAATGACATTTTACCTCTGCTTCCCCTTGGGTTGCATATCTTTAAAAAGGGAAAGAAACTGCTTTTTGGGGAGCTCCACTTTTATTGGACAGGAGACAACCAATGCTCCACAGCTAGCTAAATAAAAGTCTCTTTCCTACTTACTCCAATGTCTGAGTGGTTCTGTGCCATTGGGACACCAGAGACTGAAGGCTTTTTCCTTCTCACTCCTTTTTTTATTTCCTCCACTTGTCACAACACTTCCCAACCACTTCCTGACTCTGCCCCTCTTTTCCATCAGCCTGCAAGCTCATCGTGGTCTGGGAACTCCCTGAAAGTGTTTGTCCTAGTAGATCCTGGGTGCCTATGAACCCTGAGGGTGCCCCAGCTCAGGAGCTAAGCTTGACTGGGGTTTGGATGGGGGACCACCTGGGGGAAAAAAGGTCTGAAAGCTTTTGACTTCTTGCACCTTTCCTGCTTCCCTTGATTGTTACAATGCTTCCCAGCCATCCTATGACTCTGTGGCCAGCCCTTTTCTGCCTCTGTGTGCCCCTGCCATGGCCCAGGACCTCCCTTAATTGGTCTGTCTCTGATGTCACTGAACACCATCACAGCCTGAGTGGGTCTCAGCCCAGATAATAATCAGGGTTGAGTCCAGCTTGGGAATGGATGGGGTCTGCCTGGGGAGATGGGGGCAGGAGGCTTTTTGCTTCTGGTTCCTTTCCTAATTATCCCTGCTTGTCAGAAACCTTCCCAAATACACCCTGACATTCTGGCTTTCCCTTTCCCACTCCTGCAAGCCTGAGTTTCTGCCACTCAAAGAGCCCTTGAGCACCAGAGCAGCCTGAGGTCACCCCAGCCTAGAAGCTAAGTAGGGTTGGGCCTTGATGGGGTTTGGATGGGGGACCACTTGGGGATACTGGGGGCTATAAGCATTTGGCTTCTCACTTCCTCTCTGTTATTTGGCTTGTCACAATGCTTCCCAGCCACCTGCTAACTCTATAGTTCTCCCTTTCCAGCCCACCTGCTCAACCCCACAGTTAAGGACATCTCCATGGGGGTCCATCATGGCAGCTCCCTGGAGCTATAGCAGCCTGAGGTCACCCCAGGTCAGAGCTGAGCAAGATCAAGACTGGCTGGGGCTTGGTTGATGAAATGCTTGGGGAGATAAGGGCCTGAAAGCTTTAGTCTTCCTGCTCCCTTCCCACTTTCTTCTGCTTGGCACAATGCTTCATAAATGACTTCTGACTCTGGCACCTTGCTTTTTGTCCCCGTGCACCCCTACTGTTACCTGGGACTTCCCAGTTGGGTCCATTTCAGTGACTACTGGGCACCATAGCAATCTGAGTGCTCAACAACCCGGAAGCTAAGCAGGGCCAGGCTTTGCTGTGGCTTGTATGGACTGCCTGGGAAGACCAGGAGCTGGAGACTTGGCTTCCAGTTCCTTTTCCACTTTCCCCCACTGGCTGCAATGCTACCCAACTGCCTGCCCCCTTACTTCCTGACCTCCTGTGTCCCATCCACTGGCACCCCCACTGTGGTTCTCAACCTCCCCATGGGGATACATCTGGACAGCCCTTGAACACTATAGCAGTCTGAGAATCAGGGAATGTTTGAGAAACATTGCTATAAGGGGGGAAAGTGGGAAAAAGATCATGAAGCCACAAGCCTCTAGGCACAGTGTTTCCATGCAGTCCCACATCCAAGCGCCATCCAGCCCGACTCTGCCAAGCTTCGAAACTGGGGCACCTTTAGGTTGCTATGGCGACTAGGGACAGCCTGAATGGACCCCCATGGGGATGTCCCAGGCCAAGGCAAGGGCAGAAGCAGGCAATAAAGTGGTGAGGTCAGAGAGTCAGAGGGCGATTGGGAAGTACTGCCAAAAGTGGGGGAAAGCGGGAAGTGAGCAGGAGGCCAAGAGCCTCCAGTGTTCCCTTATCTAAGGCCCAGACATGGCCTACCCTGCCTAGCTTTTATGCTGGGGCTCCCTGCAGCTGCTATGCCAACTGGGGTCAGCTGGGATGGACCCCCACGGGGAAGTTCCAGTCCGTTTTGGGGGCACAGGTGGGCGGGAAATGTTGTCCAGAGAATTTAGGGGTTGTTAAGATGTGTTGTGACAAGTGATGAAAGTGGGAAAAAGAGTGAGAAGTCAAAAGACTCCAGCCCAGGTCTCCTCAGGCAGTCCCCCATCCAAGTCTCAGTCAAGCCCAACCCTGCTTAGTTTCCAGGCAAAGATGCCATCAGTCTGCTATGGCCCTCGGGCCCTACTAAGATAAAATCCCATAAGGAGATCCCAGGCTGCGGCGAGAACGCTAGCGGGTGGGGGCCCAGATGCTAAGCAGAGTCAGGCCTGACAGGTGCTTGGATGGGGGACACCCTGGAAAGACCAGGGGCTGGAGGTTTTTGTCTTTTCTCCAACCTCAAGCTTTCCTCGCTTGTCTCAGTGCTTCCCAACTGCCCCCTAACTCTCTGCCCTGCCTTTACCAATTGCCTGTGATCCCATGGAGGCCCAGGACCTCCACCTGTGGGTTTGCCTCTGCAGCCCCCAGGCTCCATAACAGCCCTAGGGAACCACAGCCCAGAAGCTAAGCAGGGTTGGTCCTGGCTGAGGCTTGGATGAGGGACTACCTGTAAAGACTGAGGGAAGGAGGCTTTTCCCTTTTTGCCTTCTTCAAGCTTTCCCCAACATGTCCCAAAGCTTCCCAACTACTCCTGACTCTGTTCAATCTTTCATACTTGCCTATGCCCCTGAAGTGGCCAGGGACTTCCTCATATGGGTTTGTCTCAGGAGCCCCCAAGTGCCATAGCAACCATAGGGTGCCACAGCCCAAAACTAAGCAGGGTCTGGCCTAGCTGGGGCTTGGATGGAAACTGCCTGGGGAGATGTGGGCTGGAGGCTTTGGCTTCCTGATTCCTTCCTGCTCTCCTCCACTTGTTGCAAAGTTTCCAAGCACCTCGTGACACTCTGGCTTTCTATGTCGTGTTCCCACCTGCCTGTGCCTCCACCAAAGACAGAGACCTTTTTCTGTGGGTGTTCTTTCTGGCTGTCTCTGGCAACATAACAGACTGAGTGCACTCCATCTTAGAAGCTAAGCAGGGTCAGGCTTCACTGGGTTGTGGGTGGGAGACAACCTGGAGAGACCAGGAGATAGAGGCTTTTGGCTTCCCTCTTTCTTCCACTTTGCCTCACTTGTCTTAACTTTTCTGAACCCTGACTCACTGACCACCCCCTTTTCCACCTGACTGCATCCCATAGCAGCCCAAGATATTTTTGTGGGTGTCCACTCAGCAGCCCTTGGGTACCATAGCACCCTGAGAGTGACCCAGCGTGGAAGCTAAGCAGGGTCAGACTGGCTGGGGTTTGGATGGGTGGCCACCTGTGGAGACCAAAAGCTGGAGACTTTTCCCTTCCCACTTTCTTTTTGCTCTCTCCCTCCCTCTTGTCACAACACTTCCCAACTGCCACCTAACCTTGGCTTCCTCTTTTCCATCAGTCTACAAGCTTGTTGTCACCTGGGACCTCCCTTTAAAGGTTTGTTCCGTTAGGCCCAGGGCACCATAGCACCATGAGGGAGCCCCTGCCTGGAAGCTAAGCAGGGTCAAGCCTGGCTAGGGCTTGGACGGGGTACTGCCTGGGGGTACAGGGGACTGGAGGCTTTTGGCTTTTTTTTCCTTCCAGATCTCTTAGATTATCAAAACACTTCTCAACCACCCTGAACTCCCTGGCCAGGCCCTTTCTACCTGCCTGCACTCCTGCCATGGCCAGGATCCTCCATGAAGAGGTCTGTCTCTGAAATCACTGAATGCCATTGCAGCCTTAGGGAACCTTGCCCAGAAGCTTAAGCAGGTTTGGGCCTAACTTGGTCTTGGATGGGGACTGCCGGGAGAGGTGGAAGCTAGAAGCTTTTGGCTTCCGGTTCTCTTCCCAATTCCCCTCTTATCACAAAGCATCCAAACCACCACCTCACACTCTGTCTTTTCCTTTCCTATTCTTGCACACCTGAGCTCCTGCCTTGTCATCAGGTGTCCCTGAAGGAGTTTGCTCTAGCAGCCTTTGGGTGCTGTAGCATTCTGAGGGTGCCCCAGCCTAGAAGCTTAGGAAGGTCAGTCCTGGGAGGGGCTTGGATGGGGGACTTCTTGGAGAGACTGGAGGATAGAGGCTTTTGGCTTCCCATACCCTCCTGGGTTTTTGGCTTACGTGTCCCAACCACCCACTAACTTTCAGGCCCTCTTTTTCCAGCATGCCTGCTCCTCCCC
>PVKP010044570.1:0-16653 GCA_004027715.1 Plecturocebus donacophilus | reverse complement strand
TCATCCCCTATTCCTTCCTGTCTCCATTGTTAAACACAATTATTGGCATAAAAGAGGTTTTTAATACCCATTTTTAGACTGTATTTTAGCCTGGGCAATAAAACAAGAATCCCATTCTCTCTCCCTCTTTCTCTTCCTCTTTCTTTCTCTTTCATTCTTTTTTCTTTCTTTTGCTGTTTCTTTCTTTCTCCTTTTCTCTCTTTTTCTAAAATCTCTTCCTTTCTTTTTCTTTTTTTTCTTTCTTTTGCTGTTTCTTTCTTTCTCCTTTTCTCTCTTTTTCTAAAAAAAAAAAAAAAAAAGTGGTATTAAGGCAGTTATAGATTTGCGTGACCTGAAAGAACATCCGTCTGCTTTCCTGTGATTCCTGTGAGGAAGTGAGTATTGGATTATGAAATGCCTTAAGGAATGCATCCTTTGCACAGAATGTTCACCTTGATCATTTTGTTACTGCACAAAAGGTGAGAAGAAAAGCAAGTCAGGAATATATCTTGCAAATGTCATTTTCTCTTGGCCTTTTCACTTCTGCCTCAACCCCAATGCCCATTGGTCTTCCAGTCCTGGTCTGGCAACATCTCTCCTCTTTAGCTTCTCTGACTCTTGTCATGTTCTCTCTTCTGTGATCCTAAGCTTTTTGAATTGTCTCCCCATCAATCATCCTGACACAAACCAGCTCATAATTATGAATTTTTTACATATCTGTCCTCTGACCAGGCAAGATGTGAACACCCTGAAGTCTCTATGGCCTGTAATGTCATGACCCTTTCTTTCAACTTTTCAAGAAACTTAAGGTCACTTACCTTTGGCTCCTCATGGTCTGGGCACCAACTCAGACACATTCATGGGTGGGGGAGTTCCCTTAAATGAATGCATTAACAGAGTTTTAGACCACAGGGCGTGGAAGACACTTGTAAGCTGGAGAGCCCATTTCCCACATAGCAGGGAAGCTGCAGGGGTGTTCCTGCTGATTTTTGCCATGTGCTTTGGGCTGCTGGAGGAGGCAGAACATAACATATCCTCATCTTTCCATCACTGTGTCGGCCACTGAATGAAATGTCGGCTTCTGTTAGTGACCTCTGTCTTAAATATATAAGTGGAAATAAACGAGAAAGTAGCTTGTTTCATCCATACTCTCCTTCAGCCTTTCTACCTCTAGGACTTTTATCTTTCATGTGGAATAACCTAAGTTCCCAGGCTATTCTTGAAAAATTGGAAACAGACTGTTAGCAGGAGGACATAAGCCAACTCCCTGCTTCACTGTTAACTGCAATTTTAAAGAATTACCCTTTTGTACAATATTTTAATGATAACAAAAGTAAGAGTGGTTGTAAATATTAGAATGACTTTAGTGAAATGTTTCTTGGGTCACTTTAGAGGGCTTTTGTGTTAAGGGGGAAAGTTAATAATGTGTCATAAAACCCGTACTTTGAATGGAATCCTGGATTATGTTATATGGTGGAATGCAGTTGACTGCTATGTAGTGGGTCACAGCCTTCTCCTTCCTCTTTTCCCAGACAGCTTTCTTCCTTCACTGGTTCCTGGAAAAAGGACGAAAGGACTGGGGGAGTTTGGCAGGATGGAAAGAAGGGAGCAAGATGGAGAGGGTGACCAAGGGAGTTCTATTGGGCGGAAGAGTAAGCAAGGCTTGGAACTGCTAAGGGACCTTGAATAGGAGAGGATGAGTGATTTCATTTAATTTTTGCAAGAATTTCAAGCTTACAGAAGAACTGTAAGAATAATACAAACAAATCTGTATATCCTTCACTCACAGATGCAATTGCTGACGTTTTACCACATAGGCTTTATCATGATTTTTTTTCTGAACTATTTGTGAGTAAATTGAAAGCATGAGACTGGTTGCCGCTGAATGCTTTAGTGCCTAATACCCTGAAACAAAGATCCTTCTACTACATCATCACAGCATAGCTGTTCAACATCAGAGAATGAGGCAAAGCACAGCCATCTAATCCACAGACCCCAGGCAAATGTTGGTTGTCCTTTAGAGTAAAATAATACAATCTAGAATTATTTATTGCATTTTCTTATCACGTCTTAAAAGTCTCCTTCAATCTAGAACAGTTACTTGATACTTTCATAACCATACTATTTTTGAAGAGAGTAGGCCAAGTATTTGCAGTGTCCCTCAATTTGGGCTTGTCTGATGCTTCCTCATTATTAATTTCATCTTACCTGTTTTTAGCAGGAAAAATTTGGAAGTGATGCTATATTTTTTGTTATTGTTGGTTCATTCTTTCAGGTGTAAATTTTATTCTGCCCCTGACCTCTCACCTACTCATATTAGCATCCATTGATGATTCTTAACTGAATCAGTTTTACTTATGATAGTAGTTTTCTTATTCTGTCATTCCTTCTACATTTATTAGTTGGCATTTTATTGTAAGGACACATTTTTCTTCTTTCTATTTATTCACACATGTGTTTCTATTCATTTGGACTCATGGATTTTTCTCAGGGATTGTAATCTGATACTATAATTTTTTTTTGTTCAAATTGTCCCAGATTTGATTAGTGAGAGTCCTATCAAGCTAGCTCGTAGCTTTCAGAATGTTCTTTTGAAATGTCTCCATCATTATTTGAACACTGTTTTCATTTTTGGTGCAGTAAGTTATTTCAGACCTTGTACTTTCCTGTCTCAGCCTTGGAATCAGTCTTTTTTCCAAGGAGTAGACAATGATATTTAGAACCAAAGATGTGGGTACCAGATGTGGTCATTGGTATTGAGGTGTTGTTGCTCTGTGTCCCATAACAAGCTAATATGACAATACCCAGGGACAAGCTTCATGGTAGCCCATAAACAAGGTTTGACAGAAGGGTTACAGTATAGGGAGATTGAAGGGGACTATGAAATACCATTTAACTGGAAATTCTTGAGGTTTTTCTGTGTAATGTATGTATGTTACCTATCTCGAAACAGAAAGACAAGAATGGCTAATATTTAGTATGTGCTTTAACTGTTCTTTCTGAGAGTCCATATTTCTGAGCTGAGAACATTTGAATCTTAGTCTAGTTATCTATGGTTGTGTTGTTCTGTAACAAACTACCCAACATTAAGTGGCTTGAAGCAACAGTTATTATATCTTAGGACTTGTAGGTCAGGACAGTGAGCAAGGGTTGGCCAGGCAGCTTCTCTCCATGTGGTGTTGACTGTGAACACTCGTTGGTATTGATTTGGCAGTTGGAGTGATCTGGAGGGCCAAATATGTCTTCATTCACAGGCCTGGTGCCTTAGCAGGGCATCTGAAAGGTTGGGCTTGAGTCTTACTTCTCAGGTATTCCGAAGGTCTCTCCACATGGTTTCTCCAGCAGAGTAGTTAGACTTCTTTCATGGTGGTCCAGGGGTCCAAGACAGTGATAAACCAAAGAATATTCTTTAAATTAGTCTTGAAAATAGCTCTCTGCTCTGGGAATTCTGACTTCTATTGCCAAAGAATGCCACTACACATTATTTAATCTCTGAGCTTCCTTGTAGACTGCTTGTTTTTTCCTTTTGGTTTTATTTTGTTACAGGATTTTTGTGAACTCCTGTCTAACAAAATTGGTAGGGAACAGAGAAGGCAAGGGCTTGGCTAGTGGCAGTTACGCTGCATTGATTCTATTTCTAGATCTTTAGTTAGCCAGCCATGTGACCTGTGGGCAAGTCACTCATCTCTCGGATCTGAGTTTCCTCATCTGTACAATGAAGAAAGACTGGCTTTCCAGATATCTAAGAATTAGAATTGCCTATTTTGCAATAGATGTCATCAAGAACATTTGTTTCTTTTTATTATAGTAGAGTAATTCTCCGGCTTTTCAGTCTTAGGATCCTCTTACACGCTAAAATTATTGAGGACCCAGGAGAACTTTTGTTCATTTGGGTTATCTCTATGTCTGTTTATCATTATTATAAAATAGATTTTTAAAAAAGCATCCAAAAAACCCATTTAAAAATTGCTTGTCAACAAAAATAGTTTTATATTTTTACAAAAATAGCTGTATTGTCCAAAACATAACAATTTTAGAAGACTGACTTTGTTTTTGCATTTTTGCAACTCTGATATCTAGCTTAACAGAAAGTAGCTGGATTGTCATAGGTGCTTTATGCATCATCTGTTGTGATATGCCATGTGACCTCTAGAAAATTCTATAGTTGTGAGAGAAGGGCAAATAACAAATAACAAACTAATAACTTTAGGAATATAGATCTGACTTCATGAACTATTGAAAGGGTCTGTATGCCCTCCAGGCTTTGAGAATCACTGCTGTATTAGAAGGAGCTCAGGCTTTTTTTCTTTGAGACAGAGTCTTGCTCTCTTGCCAAGGCTGAAGTACAGTGGCACGATCTCAGCTTACTGCAACCTCTGCCTTCCAGGTTCAGGCAACTCCTGAGTAGCTGGGATTACAGGTGTGCATTACGATACCGCTCTTTTTTTTTTTTTTTTTTTTGCATTTTTAGTAGAGACTGGGTTTCACCATGTTGGTCAGGTTGGTCTCGAACTCCTGACCTCATGATCTACCCACCTCAGCCTCCTAAAGTGCTGGGATTATAGCAGTGAGCCACTGCACCTGGCCAGCTCAGGCTTTTAAGTTAGATATTTCTGGGTTGGAGTCCTGGCTTTACCTCTTCCTTCTGTGTTACTGTAGCCAAACTGCTATTCTTTCCCAACATTTGTGATCTTATTTATAAAATGGGAATAAAAAATGACAAGTTTGCTTAGCTGTCGTAGAGATTAAGTGAAATAAAGTACAGGAAATCAACTAGCATATTCTTTTTGTAGAAATGGTCAAGGTAATTTACTGTCCTTTCTTTTGCTATAATTTGAAATATTACAGAAAAGAGTCGAGTGAAGGAAAACAAAGAAGGTAACAAGTTTAGAGAGAAAAAAAGATGTGATAGGTTGTCAACAAAGATGTCCACCTGTGATAATTCCAGTGACTTACTATATGTTCATGTCATTCCTCCTATCAAGAGATGGGATCTGTTTTTGCTCCCTTTCCATCTGCACTGACCCAGTGACTTGCTTTGATCAATAGAGTGTAGCAAGAGTGATGCAGTGCCATATCTGGGCCTTCAGAAAGTTGGCAGCTTCCACTGTTTGTCTTTTGGAGCCCTCAGTCACCATGTCATGAAGTCAGATTACCTTGCCGGAGAGAGAAAGGCATTAGAGGGTGAGTGGCCCAGCCAGCTTGCAGCCATTCCAGCCATCTCAGGTGAGGTGTCAATATATGAATGAAGCCTTCCTGGATTCTTCAGCCCAGGTAGATCTCTCCAGCCAACACCAGATGGAGCTGATACTAGCTGTCCCTTCTGAGCCCTGGCCAAATTTTAGAATTATGGGAAACTTGTTGCTTTAAGCCACTGAGTTTTGAAGTTACTTGTTACAAAGCAATAGATAGCTGAGAAAAGCTTATCGATGTGAATAAACTTTTATATATGAAAAATATAAATATTAATAGCACCTAGAAAAATATATTTTACTCATTTTTTTTAACGATTAAATGAGGATTTTCTTTACATATTCCTCATCTGGAGGGTGAAGATAACTTTTAGACAGAAAAAATGGGGGTCAGACAGTGGGGGTGAACAGTGCATCACCTGGGAAAGAATTACCTTTGGTACCTGAAGAATGTCTCATCCATGCCCTGTCTTTGCCCTATCCCAATGGCCTAAGCTAAAAAATTTAATGTAATTTATGTCTGGGAATGTATTGTGGTCAAAATACTAAATAAAGCTAAAGTGAATTTTTAAAGGCATAACATTCTAAGAATGTTTTGTGGAGTTCGTTTCCCCTTTGTGAGGGAGTAAGCTGTTTGTCTCAAATGTAATAGTTATCATTCTGTGCAGGTGGCAGAAACCTGCCTTTCTGGTTTGTAATGGCATGTTAATCTGCAAAGGTGTTACTAATTATTTGAAATATTCTTTGTTCTGGTTGAAAGCCCTACTGATGGTATTTTCAAATAAACTTGTCCTACTTATGAGTCTTTCTCTAAGATTATAAGCCTTTTGTAGCTCTATTCTTTCTGGAATGTTGCTAGTATATCAATAATGAAAATAATCGATCTCATTTGGTGAGATCACCAATCCAGAAATCTCATTTGGTGGATTCACAATCCAGAAATATGTCATAGGCATTTACTCTCATTTTAAAAGTAAATTAATACATTGTTACATTGAGATGAAGTTTTGCTGATTAGCTATAAAAAATCAGGTGCTCTCTTTATTTTCTTTTTAACTATCATATCAAGTCTTTTTCATTTTTTTGATGATGGAAAATCAAATTCGTGTCAGATTTTTGTTATTGCATAAAAATTTCTTTGCACGTTTTATATATAAAAATGTAATATATGGCTTCCTCAGTTTTTGGTGTCTTATCCATTTCAAATATAAGATATTTATTCCTTATGCTACGTTTAGAATATATTGAGTCTGTTGGAATTATACGTCACTGAAACAAATGTATATTTTTAAATTAAAAATAAACTCTTTGGATCAGCTGGTATAACAAAATAAATAGATCTTGTCAGCTTTTTCTTTAATTTTGTGATTGGTCAAGAAAAATGGAATTCTTTTTAAGAAACAGGAAGAAAGGTTTAATTTATAGACCACCATGTTTTCAGTATTGCCTCTCTCTCTTTCTTATTTATTGGTCCTTGATATTAATTCAGTGAGCTTTTAGGCAGCTCTTACTGGGAATAAGTTACTGGATTGCATATAAAGCAAGTGGTATGTGATCTCTGCACGTGATTTCCAAATATCTAGACTTGAGTAGGAAAGTTAACAGAAGGAATAAATGGCCATCCTAAGAGTGAGTGCAAGAGGTATAGGTCTCAGAGACAGGCAAAAATAAGAAACTTGGTAGGTTTGAGGGAGGGAAAGGTCATAATGAGGTTGAGAGGATTTGGATAGGCTTTATGAAGAAGGTGGCATTTTAACTGGATCTTGAAGGATAAGTAGGATTTCAGCCATGACATAGAGCAGGAAATACATCCCAAGGAGACCTGAAATGGGAAGCATACCTTTCAGGTTTCTAAATATCCCTACCTGATATTTGTGGTATTACTTAGTTCATTCTCTCAAACGTCTCATTAGTGGAGGTCCATTATTATCTAAGACAACATTTTATGTATTGATTTCAGAAAGTCTTCGACGTGTTATAGTTGTACCTTATTTTGTGGCATCTTGTGAATTCCCCATTTTGGCAGAGATTTCTTCTGGAAATGGTCAGAAGAAAACTGGAATGGTGATAAATATCATCACATTCATATTTTTTCCTTTGCCAAGTGTTGAAAGAAGTAAGGTTAAGAATCATGATTTCACTAAATTTCAAATGAAACTAGCCACCTGACTTAGAAATGAAGCCCCTTTTCAGCATGTCAAGGAATGGGGCTGTGTAGTTTCCACATGGGTATATAATGGCCTGTAATAGTTTGGTCTGTCCTTTTCAAAAGGCTCAGGAATAAGTCAGATACAAGGTAACTTTTTTGGAGGGGACAGGGAGTATAAATTGTTTATGTGTAAACATAGTAAACAAATTAACAGCTCATCACCATACTCCTCAATGCATTCCTTACCTAACACTTCTTGGTGCATGAACCAAATCCACAAAACAAATTGCCTGCACAGCAAAAAGAGGTAATGACTAATTTCTACCTGGCATGCCTTTTCATGAATTTTTTAATGCAAGTAATATGTGTGCCTGGTTGCTAGTCAAAGGCACAGAAAGACTTGTGATTAAAAACAAATCTCTTCCTTTCCCACTTTCTTGAGAAGATTTTAGTCACTTTTTAGAAGTTTCTTAGTCACTCCATAGCCCTAGGGCTTCTCAAGGGTTCTAACAGGCTGGTCAGTGACTTCCCCCTTCATAGCACTTTGCATTATATTCTGGAATTCTGAAAGATACTCATCTTCCTTTCTTCTGGCATTTATTAGTGTACTTTTCCCATTTTCTAGAGAGTAAGCGTTTGCTGGTATATAATAGGCACTTGATAAATATTTGAATGAATGAAGTCATGTGTTTCATAATATCTTTTCTTCCAGTAATAAATCCTGGAAGTGGCCCCTTCCTGGACAAATATACTTTAATCCTACTTTGTTTCTCATGTCAGTTCTTTGTCAGTTCGTAATTTCTTTATTCAAAGATGATTTTTTCTCGACCTGCAGACTTTACACATGAACGGCAAAATATTGGCCCATAGGCAATCTCTACAAAATACCCACAAGAAGAATGAAATTATCCATGAGTATAAGGGCAGGAGGCATAACAATGGAATACTGATCAGTTAGGGGAGAATGGACAGAAGTGTAAGCTAGTGATACATACCTCCACCCCAGTAGCTAATTTACTTCTGGCATCCATGCTCTCTAAGTCTTGTCATGTTACAGTATGACAGATAAGAAGAGGTTTTCATGTGTGTGTTTGCTTGAAGTGATGACAGAAATAAAGCATTTCTGAGACTTTCTTGGCTCTGCTCCAGGTGCATATGTAGACACACCTGCACTGTACAGAAGGCTATAGAGGGAATCATGAGAGATCACATTTTTTTTAAGGTCAGCACTGGATTTGTAGCATAACATTGGATGCTTTCCTTGTGTTTTCTCCATAGAGGGTAACAAAAGAAGCTAAAGGATAATATTTGCAAAGTATTTGCAGCACCAGATTCTATATACATGCAGAAGTATCACAAAAGATTGGTATGTTTTGGTAGTTTTGGAATGACTGTTTGGAAAATTTTCAAATTTGATGATTTCTTCCTTGCATGAAAATTTTAGAATTTCTATATGCTTTCTAAACTGCTGAGCTGCTTTTCTGAGCTTTTGTCTATAACGTTTGCGAGTAGAGTATTAGATACTTTTATGCTTTATAAATAGATTCTATTTATTTGGAAACTCTAACATTTCTACTGGACATATAAGCACAAATATAGTTTGCATAAAGACAGACTTGATTTACATATTTTTAAAATCTCCACCATTTCATTGTCATACTTAATTTCAGGCATAGTTGTTTCCTCTTTGTTCACGAACCACTTCTCATTTACCTGTTTGGCATAGAAGAATTAGGTAGAGTTGTGTGACTCAACCTGCTCTAGTTACTCCGTGTATTTCTCTCTGTTCCTAGATGGGAGAAAGGACCCGAAAGTGAGATTAGATCAAAATGGAAGACTATCTCCATATGCCAGCATTCTAGAAATATTTTTAAGTAAGAGGAAAGGTGTGTGTGCATTTTTTACAGGGAGAATATTTGGAAAGTAAGAAAATTTGATCTAGAATTTTAGATCAAAGAGACAGTCTCAATCTGTCACCCAGGCTGGGGTGCAGCAGTGCGATCTGGTCTCAGTGGACCAGAAATGATAAGTTCCCGAAAGGCAAATGGAAAACAGTTGAAGGTGAAAACCATAGTCCAAAACATGGGCGAAAGAATTGTGAAAGGTTGTAGTGATGGATTGAGCTTTCCAAGCTTAGTGGCTGTGGATAGATGGGGATCATAAGAAGCTCTGAGTAACCATTAGTGTGATGTCTATAGAGCCTCTGAGATACTCAGTGTCTTTCCAGTAAATTCTTTTCATAGTTAAATTGGGCAGGATTTACTTTAAGAATCCTTACTTGATGCACTTAAACCAAGGATGCACTTACAAAAAGGATAAGCTTTTTGTATTCATCATGATATTTTTAGTATACAGTTGGATCCAGTTTTCTGGATTGTTATTCAGGATTTTTACTTGGGATACTTGCCTGCCTCTTGGGCCAACCATACATATTCAGAAAATGAAGGTGGTAGATTGCCTGAATGTTCCTATTTTGTACCTCAAGAATGCTGTAGCTGGGTGTGGTGGTATATCCCTGTAGTCCCAGCTACTCAGGAGGCTGAGGCAGCAGGATCACTTGGAGGTTGCAGTGAGCCAAGTTCGCATCACTGCATTCCACTTGGGTGACAGAGTGAGACCTTATCTCAGGAAAAAGGGAAAAAAAAAAAAAAGAAAAAAGAAAAAGGATAAGAATGTTGGAAAATCTGGCTCAGGAATCAGTCATTCCTACTACTTGTCACAGCTGATTCCATCTTTGGATGCCTTTGCTATTGGATACTCCCTTACTATTGGGAGCCAATCCATGAATTAAACCTAAACTCTTGCTCAGAAATCAAGTCCTTGGCTGAAGCCACAGATCATATGCCTGTGACCTCGCTGTCAGTTATTCAGGAGCCTGATTCCTGCTTCCACCAAGACTCACATAGGGGGATTCTTTTCACATAGGCAGACAGTTTGATATGTACCCAGAACAAAAAGGACTAAAACGAGAATTTCTCTAAGAAGATTTGGCATTAGAAACTCTTTTAATGTAACTCGAAGCTGAAAGGACAAACATCATATACTTATCTTTGTTTCCCCAAAATAAGTTGATAAAATTATTAGTCATTGATTAAAGACCAAAACAGAGTAAGACCAAAAAAGCAGAATTGAAGGAACTGTCTATTTGATTAAAGATACGTTAGGGCCATACACCAGTCATTATACTTAGTGGTGAAATTTATAGAAGCAATTCCATTACAGCCAGGAAGAAGACAAGGTGCATGTTCTCAAAACTTCCAGTTACTCTTGTAATAACTAGTCAGTAAGAAAAGAAGAAATAAATGTGGAGGAAGCATTTTGAAAGGGCATTTTGAAAAGTGATTATCTGAGAAGACTCCGTAGACAAACTAACGAACTTAGCAAGATGGCTAGGAATAAGACTGATAGGGAAAATTGGTTGGTTTTCTAATACATTAGCAGTAGCCAGTCAGAAAGTATAATAGCATTAAAACTAAAATACCTAAGAATGAGCCTGTATTATTTTCTATTGCTGCATAACAAATTACCACAAGCATAGTAGTTTAAACATATTGCCATTTATTATTTCACAATTCTGTATGCCAGAAGTTCAGGATGGTATGGCTGGCTTCCCTGCAGGGTCCTACAAGACTGAAATCAAGGTGTTAGTCAGCTGAGCACTTATCTGAAGACGCTCAGAAAGAATTGGCTTCCAAACCCTTGTTGGATGTTGGCAGAATCCCACTTTTGTGGTTGTGGACTGAGGTTCCTATTTATTTGCTGGCTATTAGCTGGGGGCTCCCCTCTCAGATAGCCCACTTCATCTTTCAAGTGACAGGACATTATAGAACCCTTCTCGTGGTTTGAATATAGTTGACTTTACCCCTGCTTTTCCCTTCTGCTGGAGAAAGTGCTGTGCTTTTTAGAACCCATGTGATTAGGCCCGCTTCTGTGATTTCCCTATCTTAAGGTCAACTGTGCCATATAGCATAACACAATCATAGGGGTGGTATTCTCTTCGTCCAGGTTCCAGAGGTCAGGGCAGGACATCTTCGGGGGTGGGGGACATTTGGTAAATTTACCGGCCACAAAGCCTAAGTAGAATTTTGTAAGACCCACATAAAAGTGTAAAATTTCCTCGAAGGATATACAAGACAAACATAGAGGTTTCACTTTGTAAATATAGTATCTACACCTCCCCCTACCACATCATCTGTCAATTAAATTTAATTCCAGTTAACTCCCCAGCGGAATCATTTATTCAATTGGCAAGCTTGTTCTAAACTTCCCTGAATAGAGAAAAATCATTTTGAAAAAGAAAGATGGATATCAAACAAAATTAAACTACATACGTTAAAATCTTGAGGGTACTGGTTCTGGAATAACCCATGAGATGGATTAATGGGGATTCATTTAATAGATGATAAAGTTGTTTCAAATCAACAGGGAAATGCTGGCTTTTTCAGTAAATGGTGGTACAGTTGTCTATTCATTTGGAACCAAAGTTAGGCCCTTAGTCCAAGAATAAAAATAATTTCCAGATGGAATGAAGAACTAAGTATACTAAGTAAAATTCTACAAGTATTTAGAAGTACTTAGGAGAATTTGCTCATAAACTTTGGGTTAGGGAATGCCTAACTCAAAGGCTAGGAAATGCAATTGACCAGTAAGCACATGAGAGAGTGCTTGCTTTTATTAATGTCAGGAAAATGTAAATTAAAACAATTCCTTTATCCTGTCTTTTTTTTTTGCTCAATCAGATTGGAAAAAATTTGTGCAGTCCAAATGCTGGCAAGGGTGTGGGAAAACATATACTCTTATTGAATAAGTTGTAATGGTCTTTTTGGCAATGCCCACTGTAATTGTGAGTATACATATCCTTCTGATGAGTAATTTCACTTCAAGAATTTTACCCCAGAGAAGTACACAGGTACATGAGCACAGAGGCGTTTACAGGCTATGGCATTGTGATTATGGCAGAAAATGTCCAATAACCTAAAGACTCATTATGGAAGGGCTTTTTGTTTATAAATTATTTAATGGACTTTGAAAAAGCGACAAGTTAAAGTTAGCCAGAGTTATTTAGAGGTAAACAAAATACCTGTGGACTTTGTAACAAGAACTGTATTCTCCTGGTGTGTGCTTTTATAACCTCATATTGCGCATTTTATAATACATTTAATAAAAATATTTCCTTCATGTTAACAATCCATTTTCTAAAAGCAGTGCAGTATTAAGTGCTCACCATACATGGATAAATGTGTCCTGGTGATTTTCTGAGGGCTGATACAACTGAACAAAAGCCCTCCTTTATTATCATAATGTGAGACTTCTTGTGGGATTTCTTTTATTACCTTGTTATACCAGCCAGAGATGGGGCAAGAGAAAGGAAGAGGCTATTATATATACCTGTACTATAAAAATGGATTATTTTCTAAGTTAACGTGGTGTGTGGAGTAGTGCTTGCAGATGAAGTGTTTCTTACATGTGTGAATAATCGATTTTTAGTATGTTAGATGATAAGAATCTTAATTTAAAGAATCTGTATTGTAGAGGTGCGTAGAGAAGAGAGATTAGCTTTTTAGGTAGATAACAGTATTTTAAAAGCAGCCAAAAGAAAAGTTTTATGTCTGTGCTTGTGTGAAAGAGATAAAGTGAAATATCTTCACAAGGGCTTTTCAGAACATTAGCTTTAGCAGCTTTAATCTATGAATTTATTATTTGAGGATTGAAGATAGAAGATTTGTTAATTTTATATATTTTCTGTATTCATCGTAAGAGTATTGCTGTAGGTGAAAATTGCTTTTTAAAATGAAGAGAATCATGGGCTTTTAACCAGAGTGTTTTTTTCGATGCATTTATTAGATATTCTTCATATAAAAGTTTATCTTTATTAAAAGAAGAATTTTGTGCTAAAGATAATTTATAATCCCAGAAGAAAGAAGCTTATATTAATTTAAAACCTATGATTTAAAAATTATTTTCCAAAGCAATTTATATAATACACTTTGCTTTAAATCATATTTTTTCTTCATAATTGAGGCAAAACTTAAGGAGGGAACCATGGTTTAATTAAATTGCTGCTATTGTGAATGAAGCTAATAAAAGATGAGAACCATGATTGTGTCCTACTTTGGAACAAAAAGGCAGTTAAAAAATATAAAACTGAATTATTTTTGCAGAAGTCAACGAAAGGTTCCGTTGTCCTTGACCATGTATTCCATCATGTAAACCTTGTGGAGATAGATTATTTTGGGCTGCGTTACTGTGACAGAAGCCATCAGACGGTGAGTGCAGTGACTTCGTGTTAAATTTTTCTGGTTATAAATTTTACTCTGTCTCTGGCTTTTCTTGATGTGATTTTAGGTGGTTAAGTAAGTTCTTTGTCACTGAAAAAGCCTGAAAATCTCAAACATGTTTTCCCCTGATAATTTCTTTGCATTTTTTCCCTCTTCTGCCAAAAGTCTGTAGAGTTGCTGGATTCACAGCCTCTGTACATGTGTAGTCCTCTTTGCAGACAGCTTATGTGGTTTCCAGATTTGCAGCCTTGATACTGAATGCAAAGCATGAGTGAACATGGAGGACTGAACATGTCATTTAATATGTGTTAGAAGGCAAATGGCTAGTCTCTTGAAGTGACAGATATTAACTGCCTTTTAAGAAAGAGAATTAATACAGTGTAAAAAAAAAAAAGTGACTACCTAAGTTTTATAAGTGAGATGAGCTGTTACAAAATAAAATAAGTAGAGGTTTTTTATTCATGAACACAAAGAAATAAGAGTAATAAAAATGAACTTAGCTTTTAGTTCTTAGGTCAGTTGTTCACAAAGGTTAACTCAGAAGATCTTCCAGTCCAGTTGAATAGTAGAGAGTTACTAAGAAATTCACCACAATTGAAAAACTTTGGAGATAAAGATTTTGAAGCATGAAAGGATATTCATTAATGTGACTTTTAGTTTAGTCTAAGAAAGATCTTAGCTTCAGATAGGTACAGCCTCATTATGTAGACTGCTCACATGCTTATCTTAGAAATACCCTATTGGACTTGCCTTTTATTTTTCATTCTATTCAACTGCTGTTGAAATGAAGATTTCTTCCTCTTCATTCATTCTCCCAGCCTCTACTGCTTCATTTGGGGTGCATTCAGTGAAGAATATGATTTTCTGAGTGGCATTTCTGTGCTCTGTCCTAAGAATGTCCAAGGATGAGAAGAGGCAGGCAAATGGAATGCTGTTGATGGTGATAAATTGTGATTTTTCTTGAGCTAGTTCCTTAATCTATTCTGTTTCACAGTAGGATTTCACAAGGTGAAATAGGATATGTTATATAGCTTCCCATAGAAAGGAATAACTTTCTAAAGGCTAGTGGGCATTATAGCATGTTGCAAAAAAGAGGAACAGACATGTTTAGAAGTTCACTGAATTCTGTCTTGTACAGACCACAAATAAACATAGCAGAACTGTAAATCTAGACAGAAAGATTAAATTGACGGTAAAGAAGGTATCATGTGCTACATTCATATTTTTGAAATAACATTTTTCCTAGTAGAGAAAACTCCAGTTTTCTGATCTTACCTACTATGTCAGACCTTGCCTGGAAAGATTGACTGTTTTGGTGAAGTTATATAGACCTTATCTTTCTTTGCCTTCCTCCCCACCTTTTTTTTTTTAACTTTGCAAAGGAAAAATATGAAAAGCTAGAAATTTCAAAACAATGGTCTCTACTGTAGCAAAATAATTAGCAGTTAGTATTGATAGTTTATTGAAAGTTTTGTAGGGTTTAAATTAAGAACATTTTTTCCCTCTTTTACTCCTAAGGTTTGGCATTTATGATAGTGTTTATAATACAGGTTTTAGGAGAAATGACACATTTAGAAGGATAAAGCTCTTAAGTCATGTTGTTTTGATGTAATAGGAATATCAGGTGTGCAAATTACTTGAAGAAAGTACTCTTTGCCTCTTTGTGTTAGTTTCTAATAGTGAACTCAGATAAAATAGAGATGATTTGTAAACATTGCTTAGTCTTTGCATGTTCACATATATTGTCTGATTGCCTTTTAATTGTAGGAGGCTGTGAGAATAAGGTCATAAAATTTTATACCTCCTTTTGGTAACAATTTCACCAACGTATGGTAGAAAGCAACCCTGTATATCTGATAGTTACTTAAAACAAATAAGGATTAAAATAATAACCTTGTATTAAAATAGTACAGGATATGGTTAAAAAAAATCTTTGTTGGTCAGGCATGGTGGCTCATGCCTGTAATCCCAGCATTTTGGGAGGCTGAGGCAGGCAGATCATGAGGTTGGGAGATTGAGACCAGCCTGGCCAACATGGTGAAACCTCATCTCTACTAAAATACAAAACATTAGCTGGGCATGGTGGCATGTGCCTATAGTCCTAGCTACTCAGGAGGCTGAGGCAGGGTAATCGTTTGAATCTGGGAGGTAGAGGTTGCAGTGAGCATCTCAGCTCACTGCAATCTCTGTGCCACTGCACTCCAGTCTGGCAACAGAGCAAGACACCATTTCAAAAACAAAACAAAACAAAAAACTTTGTCTTAAAAACCAAGTAATGGTTTTTATGAATGTTGCTTGAATTACTGTACATTTGGGACCTCACATGGCAGAGAAGTTGTCTGCACTGGAGGACCAGGAGAACCTAGAACCCTGGAACTCATCATTCGTCATCATTACCACAATCATCATCAGTGCACCAGAGACTGTAAACATTTTGTATGTTGAAATTATATGCTCAGAACAGTTCTCCAAAGTACTATCTTACTATTAGAGATGATGCAACACAAATTAAGGTTACTCACCTTTCCTAAGGTCACATAATCAGCAGGTATTAAGACCAGAATTCCACCCCAAGTCTGAGTGTCTCCAAGACCTTTCAGCCACTATAATATCCTGACTTGCATGCATATAAGACTTTGGGTGCTGAAGAATTCTCTCCTTATATGTAACTTACATACTTAATATTTGTTGAGAGAAGAATTAAGTGGCATTTTCTAATAAGTACTCTTCTCAGATTGACCCTGTTGTAGGAGGGCTTCATTTAGGCCTTCATGTACTTTTGTGTTCCTGTGGTGTCATTCAGCAGTTATTTAATGAATGCCTGATACGTGCAGGCCATCTATGACAGTGTTCTCTGATTCAGGAATTCTGGGGAAAGAGAATTTACTGTCTGGAACATTACCTGCAAATTTAAAAAAAACACAAATGTTATTTTTATTTATTTATTTTATTTATTTTTTTTAATTGCATTTTAGGTTTTGGGGTACATGTGAAGAACATACAATATTGTTGCATAGGTACACACGTGGCAGTGTTATTTGTTGCCTTCCTCCCC
>PVKP010044569.1:0-16651 GCA_004027715.1 Plecturocebus donacophilus | reverse complement strand
TTCAACCCTGGTGAATCTGACGATTATGTGCCTTGGGGTTGCTCTTCTTGAGGAATATCTTTGGGGTGTTCTCTGTATTTCCTGGACTTGAATATTGGCCTGCCTTGCTAGGTTGGGGAAGTTTTCCTGGATAATATCCTGAAGAGTATTTTCCAGCTTGGATTCATTCTCTTCGTCACATTCAGGTACACCTATCAAATGTAGATTAGGTCTTTTCACATAGTCCCATATTTCTTGGAGACTTTGTTCATTCCTTTTTCTCCTTTTTTCTGTCATCTTGCCTTCTCGTTTTATTTCATTGAGTTGATCTTCGACCTCTGATATCCTTTCTTCTGCTTGGTCAATTCGGCTGTTGAAACTTGTGCATGCTTCTTGAAGTTCTCATGTTGTGTTTTTCAGCTCCATCAATTCACTTATATTCTTATCTAAGTTATCCATTCTCGTTAGCATTTCATTAAATCTTCTTTCAACATTCTTAGTTTCTTTGCATTGGGTTAGAACATGTTCTTTTAGCTCACAGAAGTTTCTTATTATCCACCTTCTGAAGCCTGATTCTGTGAGTTTGTCACACTCATCCTCCGTTAGGCCTTGTTCTCTTGCTGATGAGGAGCTGCGATCCCCGGTAGGAGGAGAGGCATTCTGATTTCGGGTGTTCTCGGCCTTTTTGCACTGGTTTCTTCCCATTTTTGTGGATTTATCCACCTGTCATCTTTGTAATTGCCGACTTTCAGATTGGGTCTCTGAGTGGACGTCCGGCTTGTTGGTGATGAAGTTTTTTCTGTTTCTTAGTTTTCCTTCGGGGGGTGCCCCTTCCCCACAGAGCTGAGCCTTCCCGGGTTCAGCAGTGCTTGTTCTCGGTCCTCAGCGCTTCCAATTGCTGTTCTCCTTGTGGGGATGGGACCAGCCAAGCCCGACTAAAAGGGCATCCAGTCCCGTACACTCCACACCGAGAAGCGCCGCGCCGGCCAAAAGAGTCGCACTGGCGACCTGTGTGGCTCCTTTGCCGGGAATCTCCCAGTCTGTGGGCATCAGAAATTCATCTGCAATTGCAGCATCCACTTGCTCTCTGTGCTTTCACTGGGAGCTACAATCCTGAGCTGCTGCTACACGGCCATCTTGGATCTCTCCGCCCGGTGATGAAGTTTTTTGGTTTCTTAGTTTTCCTTTGGCGGACGCCCCTTCCCCACAGAGCCAGACCTTCCTGGGTTCGCTGTGCTTGCTGTGAAACTCTCAGTCCTCAGCGCTTCCAATTGCTGTTTTCCTTGTGGGGATGGGACCAGCTGAGCCCGTCCGTCCCGTATACTCTGCACTGGGAAGCACCACGCTGGGGCTCCGGCAAAACAGCCGCGCCGGCCAAAGGAGTGTCGCTGGCGACCTGTGTGGCTCCTCTGCCGGGAATCTCCCAGTCTGTGGGCAACAAAAATTCGTCGGAAAGTGCGGCGTCCACTCGTTCTCTGTGCTTTCACTGGGAGCTGCATTCCTGAGCTGTTGCTAATCGGCCATCTTGCATCTCTCTCTAAAAGTGATATTTTTAAAACAAAAAGTATGACAAGTATCAAAAGCAATTTTATAATTGAAACCATCATTAAGGCTTTTCACACGCATATATAAGAAAATACATACTTTATTATCAAATGGATGTATCTATTATTGTAATAAACTAAAACTACTAATTTAAAACATCAAAATACTGTTTAAGGGCATCAATCAGTTAGATTAATAATAATTTTCTTTCTATAAAATAAAAACCTTGAACTACCATATAGAAAATAACAGAAAATCTCCTAATGAATAAAAGCAAGACTCCTGCCCTCATGAAACTTACCTTCTAACTGAAACACCCACAATACATAATAACTATAATAAAGAAATGAATTGCATAATTTGTGGCTGATATGGTTTGGCTTTGTCCCTACCCAAATCTCATCTTGGATTGTAGCTCCCATAATTCCCACGTCATGGGAGGAACCTGGTTGGAAGTAATTGAATCATGGGTTGGGTTTTCCTGTGCAATTATTGTAATAGTGGATAAGTCTCATGAGATCTGATGGTTTTCTAAAGGGGAGTTCCCCTGCACATGGTCTCTTGCCTGCCACCATGCTTCTCCTTTGTCTTCTACCATGATTACGAAGCTTCCCAAGACATGTGGAACTGTGAGCCCATTAAATGTCTTTCCTTTATAAATTATCTAGTCTCAGGTATGTCTTTACTACAGTATAGAAAAGACTAATTTGGTGGCCATCTTTAAACTACAGCACAAGGTAAATTTGATGAAAAAAGAGTATTGAAGGCGATGAATAACAAAAGAGTATTGAAGGGGAGGGGTAACAAAAGAGCTAGGGAAGAGAAGTTGCGCTTTTCAGTAAGGTGATTAGGACAAGCCAAAATAAGAATATTTGAAAAAGCTTAAAGATGACTGGGTGAGCCATGTCATTTTCTTTATAAGAGTGTTCCAAGCAGAAGTAACAACCAATGCAAAGGGCCTGAAGTGAGAGCATTCTTGGCTTGTTTGTGGAAGAATAAGAAGATTGGAAAGACTGGAGTGATAAGAGCAGGGAAAAGAGTATGGGGAGGTTAGAGACTCCTAATGTCTAGAATAATAATTCCTACAGAGAAAAGTCTACTCTTTATTATATTGCTCTGTGAATTTGTACTGATAGTCTTCCCAGTTTCAATAGATAAGCAAGATATACAAACCACCTTTCTCTTGCCCTGATAACAAAGATTAATCTTCATTTGGTATTTCCTTTGATTCTTTAGGAACAAGCCTAACTCTCTTGAGGCAGTTGTTCCAGATAGAGAATGATGTATTTCCTTAAATACATTATTGTTATTTCCTTATGAGCTTGTTTCATTACTAGCTTGGCCATGAAAATTTTAACCTAGTCTTTATCCTTAGAGATTACTATACCTCCATTGAATTAAATACCAATCACATCAACAACTTAATATCAAAAACATTTATAAAAGTATGAGAGCAACAGAAAAATTCTATGTGAATATGTGTCTGAATTTGAGTGGGAACAGCCTCAAAGTATTACTTGGAAGGTGGAAACTGCTAACAAGAGGTTGAAAGAGCTCAATACTTAAAACTTACATATACTTAAAAACACTATAAATAAAGAGAAAAACAATTGCAATAAACATTATCAAGTGGATAATTTAATTTATATAGATATAGATCTTATAAGGATGAAAAACAGCTAAACTATCAACAATTTATCCATGAAAAAAAATCTGTGGCCAATAGAGAATTGAAAAATTCCAAATTAATTAATTCTTAAAAAAATCAAGTTAAAGCAACTGTGCTTTCCTGCTTAACAAAAAATGTCAAGATTAAAATATTCAAAGTTAACAAAGATTAAGACAATTACTACTTTAATTCACTTATAGTAGGGTTAACAAATCAGAACAAACTTTCTGATAGGCAATTTAATAATTGATAGAAAATGAAGTAAAATTACAAGATCTCATAATTATTTTTAATAAAAATAAGTTTAACGCGTACAAAGATTTACTTGGAAGTGTACTGTTTGGAATATAAAAATGTTGAACACTAAACATCCATCGATAAACTGGTTAAATTACATATGTTAATCTCCATTATGGACTACTAGGCAGTAGTTGAAGTATATATTGTAGAAGTATGACAAACCATGTTTATAATATATTTTGAGTGAAAAAAATCTAAGATATATACCTCTGTATCTTATGATAGCATTTTTGTGTGTGTGTCTGTGTAAAACATTTAGAAGACTGTTATCAAAGTTATTAACAAACACTTTTATATAATCCAGAAGATGTAACAAATGCATCCATTTGGGTGAGGATGTGGTGATAAAAAGCTGTTAACAATATATTCTACCAAGGAAAAGATAGGACTAATTATTCTTCTCCAAATGACATTCTGAGGGCAATACAAGCAGAGATGTTGAGGGGTATATAGTAGTGAGGGAATTTTAGCTAGGAGAAAGGCAATCCAAAAAGTAATTTGTTGCAAAAATGTGAATATACTTAATGCCACTGAATTGTACACTCAGAATTTGTACACTTAAAAATGTACACTTAAAAAATTGTACATTAAAGTGGTAAATTTTATGTTATGTATAATTTGCAACAATGAAAAAGAAGGGGATAAGAATTAATGTAGTCCTAGACGCTGAGATTTTAGGGACTTTCCACTTAAAGAAATGAGAGGTGAAAACACTTGGGAAAAAAAGATGCATACAAAATCATCATTTTCATGATATAAAAGACTATAAGAAAATCACATGAAAGTACAAACACAGACAATATGTTCTTTCTTACCCAAGCAAACAGGTGGGATGACTATTTTCCTCGTTCACAATGAGAGATTTCTGATCCCCTCAGTAAGTAATATTCATTGCATCTGTATTCCACTGAGGATCCTGTAGTATAGCTTGCCAATAACCCATCTGCAACAACCCCATGCATTACAACAGGAGGATGCTTACAATTCTCATTATTTTCTAAGAAAAGAAGATGTTTTAAATTAACATAAGCTCATAACAATATAATATAGTAAGTCATACTATAGTATCTCAATATTTGCATTATATAACGTTGGACAATTGTTTTATAAATTCAGTAAAAATGTGAAAAACGTTATTCAGCCCAAATATTTTTAAAATTTGCTAAGCAAGAGAAGAGAGCAATTTTGTTACCTAAAAACAACTATGCATATTTTTTCTGTTTCTCAATTGTGAAGGAATTATTATATATACATTTTTTAAATCTGTAGAATAAGAAACTGTTCTTTAATCTAAAGATCATGGTCAATTCTAAAATTGCTCTTTGGAATTACCCATTTTTATTTTCTTCTTGCTCGTTCCTCTTCATCTCTGGTCTCAATCAACCCATGAAGGAAATATCCACTTTTTCACCTCTTTTTGGTATCTTTCTCTTACTCTGTCAGTTTCCTTAGCATCCTTCATAGCTTTGGTCTTATTCAATAAACGTCCTAGATAAATGTATCTGTGGAGATCTCTCTCTGATCTGATCAAGCAATGAGAAAGAGCACAGGAATAGCCCCCAGAAGTGATAGTGTAGCCTGGTGTTGCCCTTCAGTAAAACGAAAGATCAAGGACATGCCTCAGAAAGGGATAAGGTTAAGAATGGCCAGATGCAATTCTCTACCCTAACTTTGTAGGACACATGGGGAGAAGAAGTAGATAATGCTTATGGCCACTCACTCAGTCCACGATGCCCTTATTTACTTCTCTAACAAAGCACATCGTCATTTGTGTGCTGTCGTTTAAAGCGCACAGGTCATGGCATGACACAGATCAGATAATCATGCTTAGCACTGTTGTGTTCAAAAAGGTTTTGTTTTGTTTTTTAGAAATTTTTTTTATTATAATACTTTAAGTTCTGGGGTACATGTGTAGAACATGCAGGTTTGTTACATAGTTATACACGTGCCATGGTTGTTTGCTGCATCCATCACCCCGTCACCTACATTAGGTATTTCTCCTAATGCTGTCCCACCCCTAGCCCCTCACCCCCCCACAGGTCTTAGTGTGTGATGTTCCCCTGCCTGTGTCCGTGTGTTCTCATTGTTCAACTCCCACTTATGAGTGAGAACATGCAGTGTTTGTTTTTCTGTTCTTGGGTTAATTTTCTGAGAATGATGGTTTCCAGCTTCATCCCATGTCTCTGCAAAGGACATAAACTCATCCTTTTTTATGGCTGCATAGTATTCCATAGTGTATATGTGCCACATTTTCTTTATCCAATCTATCGTTGATGAGCATTTGAGTTGGTCCCAAGTCTTTGCTATTGTGAACAGTGCCTCAAGAAACATATGTGTCCACATGTCTTTATAATAGAATGATTTATAATCCTTTGGGTATATACCCAGTAATGGGATTGCTGGGTCAAATGGTATTTTTAGTTCTAGATCCTTGGGGAATTACCACACTGTCTTCCATAATGGTTGAACTAATTTACACTCCCACCAACAGTGTAAAAGCATTCTTTACATTGACTTAAATTCCATAGATGTCTACACATACACACACACACACACGCATACACACATGGACACACACAAGGCAGAAGAGTAGGTGCTATAGCAATGTGTTTCTAATTTGCCTAAGCAGTCTATTCCTAAAATATGCATATTAAAAGAATGGAAAATTTTCCACCATAAGCTTAGCTATTGATGTTAAATGTAGCATACATACCAACACACTCAGGAGGAAGTGTCCATTTTCCATGCCTGCAAGTTATCTCATTTCATCCATGGAGAAGGTAGCCACTTTCACATGCATATGTCACTTTATCCCCATTGTAATAAATCTTAGAGTGTAAATTCGCTGCACCATTTTCAATGAAGGGTGGTCCCTCACAGGCTACCTTCTGTCCTTCTGAAAAGGTACAGTTAAAAGAGAAAAGACCATTTAGTCACACATGCAGATTTCATTTTAGCAAAACTTAAGGTGTTACTAACCAATGCATTTTGGAGGTTCTGTCCATTTTCCATTTTCACAACGTATTTCTTCTGACCCATGGATCTCAAAATTAAGTTCACATTCTATATGAACTATTTCTCCATGACTATAACTTGTTGAACTTGAACGTGTTTGAATTTTGGAGTTCACAGGCAGAGGTGGAGGAGGACATCTGTTTCTTCTTCCTTATCAGCAAATTTAGTCATAGAATTAAAAAAAATAAAGATTAAATGAAAGTGTTCATTATGTCAACACCATAGACAGCATGGCAGACTGATTCTAGGAGCATTCCTTTGATCACCGTCTCTCAATGTTAACTTCCTTGTGTGATACCCTTTTTCATGAGTAGGACCTGTGACTTGCTTCTAGCCCACAAAATGCAGCAAAAGTGATGGATCAGTACCTGATTATGTATACATAATTATGTAACATGAGATTTTTAACGCCCTTCTTGCCAAGAGACTCTCTCTCCTTGCTGTTTTTCGAGAAACAAGAGGCTACATCATAAGCTTCTAAAGCAGAAGGGGTGCAAGGCAAGGGGCAGTGGCCTGCCTTCAGTTAACAGCCACAAGAAACGGAGGCTCTCAGTTCAGCAGTCTGCAAAGCACTGAATGCTGCCAATACCATATTGAGTTTGGAAGAAGACTTGCCCAGTCAAGACTGAGATGAGACTGCAGTCCAGCTGACATCTTGATTGCATCTTTGTTAGCCATGGATGCAGAGAGCTGGTTAAGCCACACCCAGACTCCCAACCTACACACAATGGGAAGTAATATCTTTGTGTTGTTTTAAGCTGCTGAGTTTGTGGTGACATTGTTATGCACCAACAGAATACTAAAATAGCAGGCCTTTTAAATTCATTGCCTCCTTTAGTCCTTAAATAACTTTATTAAGTAGGAACTACTATTTCTCCCATGTTATAGACAAACTAAAACTTATGAAGTAAATAAATTAATAGCATGCAGTAGATCTGTTCTTGAACCCTTGTCTATCTAAATTAAAATTTCCTGCTCTAAAATACTGACTACACTACTTTCTTATTGCTGCTGTGATGAATTAGTTTAGTGGCTTAAAATAGCACAGATATATTCTCTTACAGTCCTGGAGGCCAAAAGTCGAGATTCAATTTCACTGGATTAAAATCGAGACGTTAGGAGAGCTGCATTTCTTCCGGAGGCTTTGGAAGAGAATCGGCTACTTTTCCTTTTCTCACTTCTTGAAATTACCTCTCTTACTGGGCTCACAACCCCGTCCTCAAAACATTGCAACCTGTGGCTTCCATTGTCACATCTCCTGCTTCCCCTTCTGTAGTCAATCTCCCTCTGCCTCCCTTTTATAAGAGTGTTTGTGATTCTATTTAGAGTCTGAACAAATAATTCCAGATAATATTCCTGCCTTAAGATTGTTAACCTCAACGTGTCTTTTACCATGTAAGGTAACATGTAGTGGTTCCCACTGTTAGAATGTGGTTATATTTTGGGGGGAGTAGGAGAGATATAACTCAGCACACAACACTGCCTGTTGCATGCCTAATGACTGTTTACCAGAGAAAATAGGCAAGTTGTCATGCTGGCTAAATTGGAAGAGGAGGGGTGTATAAAAGGCCTTAAGGAGGTCTGCCATTTATTATTGAAATAGCAACTTGGGAGACCGAGGCCTGCTGATCACCTGAGGTTAGGAGTTTGAGACCAACCTGAACATGGCAAAACCCTGTTTCTACTAAAAACACAACAAAATTAGCCAGGTATGGTGGTGGGTGGAGATTGCAGTGAGCTTAGATCGTGCCACTGCACTCTACCTTGGGCGACAGGGAGGCTCTATCTCAAAAAGAAAAAAAAATAATATACTTTAAAAAATTTGCTGAAAAAATTTTCTCTACTAGTATATTAAGGATGTTGAGCACGAATGAAAAACTATAAAATCTTTAAAGTTACTGTTCAGTCCCTTTAGAGAATTATGATAGTCCAGCAATCCCATTGCAAACCCCTGGTCAGAGCCTTTGTTCATTTTCCTAGCACCTGTTTCAAAATTTTCACCATTTTCTTCCAAGTTCTACCTTCATGTCTTTCACCTGCCTGTCAATAAACATTATATCCCATATTACAGAAAATAAAAAATGACTATCAAACCCTTGCCTCACCCTATCTTTCCAATTCTCAGACTCCCATTTGTCTCTTAAGACCAAATTTAAATATGATCCATCACCTCTGTGCATGTTACTCCACAGCATACCAATCAGAATCGCTCATGTTGATTCTCTCACTTTCTAGCTGAGTTGATTGTACCATTTGTCACATTATAGCAATTATTTTTTCATATCTGTATATTCTCCTAGATAGGACCCTCCTATCTAGTTGTGTTTAAATAAGTATGGATGTCTTCTGCATTACCTGTTAGACACATTTAGTCATAGAAATGTGACCACAGATGTGACATTTTTGGGGAGCTTTTACCAGATGCCTCTTTCTTATTTTCACTTTCGGGGATTATTCTTTTGCTTTTTCTGCTTTCTACCTCTCAGCCTCACTATTTTGGAGACTAATTTTTACAATTGGAAGTATGTGGCAAATTAAGAGAAAGTGTCCTTGCAAAGCTGCCAGATTGGGCTAATTAGTCTAACAATTCCCAGTGAGAAAAGTTATTTGTTATAATAAGGGATTTAAAATGTATAATAGAGATTTTGAAATAATAAATTTAAAAGATAGAGTCCTTTACAAAGTACTACAAAACAAAGATTTATTCAGATGAAATATATTAAAGTTGCTGAAAATAGCACTAATTTGAAAGACAATGTTTATTTTAAAGAATAGGAGTCAGAAAAAAAATTAGGTATCACCACAGGAATTTTGTCAGAGCTAATGGACATTAAAGCTGATAAAGGCACGGCATTTTGTGAGTGTTAAATTTAACAATTTACCTTCACATACCGGAGATTCTGGGTGCCAACCAAAGCTATAGCATTTAATTAAATCTGATCCACTGAGATAATAATTTTCATGACAGAAAAACTGAATGACATCTCTTTCTTCATAGGTTTGCTTTACAGGATGAAAATAACCATTTTTAATTAAACTTAAAGGAGAGCACTTTAATTCTACAAATGAAAGAATGAATAAAAATACAGACAGTTGTTTATTTTTTCTGCTAGAACAAAATTCACTTACTATTTACATGATATATCTAGAACAGAAGTTAAATTTGCCAAAAAAGCTTATGAATTCATTTTATGTATTTGTTAAATAGCATTACTCTTATTTTAATGTAATCTTGTGAGCTAAAATGAATTTTTTTCTACTCGAGAGTTTTAAACTATCAGAATGCTATCAACATAATTAAAAATAAAGGCAAAAAGTATGGAAAATGAAACAATTAGTGTGACAAGTTATATACACTTATCTATGAGGGAAAGTTTTCAAGGTGAAAATAGACTTTATTCCGAATGAGAACCTGCTGGTACACTTTGGTGGGACAGACCATCCATATGGGAGACATTCTACCTCCTCGGTCTTGTTTCCTCCAGCTGTGTAGTAGCAGTGGCACATTCGTATTGTACCTTGTCCTTCACTGTGAATGTTTTCTGTGTTGTGGAATAATTTCCATTATACAATTCAGGATCCAGACATGTTTCTAAAATTACAAACATTATTTATTTTATAAACCTTTTTAATAACCTAGAATATTTAAAAATCTCAAAACGCATTTTCATGAATCTTAAGAATATATGGTAAAATCAACCCTTAGCAAAACTGAAAAAGAGCCCCAGTTTTTCTTTGCCTCTCTATTCTCTTTTTTTCATACACCTATTGACCTAACCCTACCAGTTTTCTGTTCTTAAAATTCTGGTCTCCAAGTGCTTAACCAAAGGCCAAAATTAAATGACAGCTTGTGTAGTAGCAATTGTTAAAGTATGCACTGTTTATGCATTTGTACAATTGAAACAACATACTAACAAAGTATACATATATTTAAATTGTTGAATTTTCAAGTATATCTGACGTTGGTTCACAATATAAAATAATGTACATGATCTTAAATTCTTCTGTAATGAAGGAAATAGTGACATACAAAGAAAAAAGTTCTTTCACTCAGACGCGGTGCCTCACTCCTGTAATCCCAGCACTTTGGGAGGCCGAGGCGGGCAACAAGATCAGGAGTTCAAGATCAGCCTTGCCAATTTGGTGAAACCCCAACGCTACTACAAAATACAAATAATTAGCCAGGTGCAGTGTTGTGCACCTGTTGTCCCAGCTACTCAGGAGGCTGAGGCGGGAGAATCGCTTGAACCCAGGAGGTGGAGGTTGCAGTGAGCTGAGATTGCACCACTGCACTCCAGCCTGGGCAACAGAGCAAGACGCCATCTCAAAAAATGAAAAGAAAAGAAAAAGCTTCTTTCATTTTATTCCATTCCAGTTCCTTTTATTGGTACAAAGTAGGAATTATAGGTGTAGGTGTGTTGTAGGGATTGAGAACATTTGGATTAAGGAATCACTTAGCACTTGAGAAAACCAATGTAATATCAACTTCCTGCATTGCAGACATAATGGAAAATAAATTATATTAAACAAAAAATGCCTCTTCAGTTTTAGGAAATGAATATTATACCATGTTCTTTCCTACAGGTTGGTTGAGAAGATCATCCATCAGAGAGACACTGAACCACTTCTTCATCCTTTCCTCCACTGGTTTTGTATTCTGAAGTGCAACCATAATGCATGTTCTCTTGAATTTTGTATAATAACTTTACAACAGAGATGTAGCCATTACTCAGCTCAGGCTTAATGCATTTTTCTATGGAAAAAAATATTTATTTGTTTAACTTAATAATGAAACTAAGCTTGTGTTTTACCAACTTCTAAAATTAAGATAAAAATATAACGTTATTATTAGCAATTTCATTTTGGAAATATCTGCATTTTTTTTGAAAATGGATTCGATCTAATACTGACTTTCTTTGTATTTACTCTTTTTAGTTCTTATAGTAATTTCTATCCCCACCACATCTACTTCTAGGTAGGTTTGCTAAATATATCAACTACAATAACCATATTCAATGTCCTCTTTTAAATGAAACTAAGTCAATCAAAGCCCCTTACTCTGGGTCACCTGCTCTAGTGGAAGAAAATTGATAGTTTGACAATAGTGTAGCCTGACATTAAATAATGAAATGAGTCAATTAGATGACCTTCTCACAAATTTGAACTCAAACTTTCATTCAAAATTGAAAGACACAGTTTTCAATGGGTATCATGAGAGAAGTTGGTATACAAAGAAGAGATCAGTCTTACAAATAATAAAGCATTGGAGTAGCAATAGTGCCCTTCCAGAGGCCAGTGTTTCAAGCATTTTTATGGCATCCTATGCTTAATTATCAAAATAAGTTTCTCATTACTTAAAGTAAATTACACCTTTTCCCATTGCAATGTGATAAATAACAATTTTAGTTATCACCCTATTCCTTTCAACAGAGTATTACTAAAAACAGATAAAGAAAATAACATTTTAACATAAAAACATTATTTACTGGAATTCAAATTATGCTTTCAATTTGTACAAAGACAGTTTGCTAGTGATTTTGTTTTTCTCTACTAAAATGTTTAACCACTTTCCATTTTTATTGGATCCCTAGTTTTGTAAACAAATTTATTTGAGTATTGTAACATTGAGTTGACACATTCAGCTGATTTACTAAAGGACCTTGGTTCTGGAGACCAGCCTTCTGCTGTACACGTGCTTTGCCCTTCTTGTCTCCCACTTTTGGTGGTATATAACCAGCCAAGCAGAAAAATAACAATTTTGTGTTTATGCTCCTTGGAAAGTAAAAGCTTTTAAAAGTGTAGTAATATTGGATGATTCTTCCATTTTCCACATGAGGAAAACCACAGGGTTTCTCTCAAATGAGCAAATGTCAAGCTGAAAATGGAAAAAAATATCTAAAAACATAAAATTTGTAATCAGGTGACAAGACAAACTAATTAAAACTATTTAGAGTAACTTCAACTAGTACTTATTTTTCTTAAATGTTTAAAGTACTTTTGTGACAATTCAAGCAGTCCTTTTATCATAATTGATCTGCAAGTCACTTTAAATATCCACCAGTTATGATAAAACTTAGCAGAACACTTCTTCAGGCAAGCTCCACCTAACTTTGCAGAATAGTACTTTCTTTTTCTTATTAGAGACAGAGTTTTCCTTGTTATCCAAGCTTCAGTGCAGTGCTGAAATCAGCTCATGGCCACTGGGAGCTTCTGGGCTTAAGCAATCCTCCTGTCCTGTAGCTAGGACTGCAGGCACATGCCACCACACTTGGCTAAATTTTGCTTTATGTTTTGTAGAGATTGGGAAGGGGGGGTCTCACTATGTTGCTCAGGCTGGTCTTGAACTCCTGGACTCTAAGGATCCTTCGGCCGTGGCCTCCCAAAGCACCAGGATTACAAGAGATGTCACTGCACTGCACCTGCACTTCCTCCTAGATATGTATTGCAAGTTACATATGTAATTTAAAAATTTCTAATAGTCACATTAATAAAAAATACAAAGGATGAGCTGAAGTTAATTTTTATAGTATATTTTAATTGACCCAATATCTTGAAAATGTTTTACATTTTTTTTGTTACTAACTCTTTAACATTCCCTATGTATTTATAGTTACATTACATATGATCTTGGACTAGTGACATTTTAAGTACTGTCTCCAATGGCTATATGTGGTTAATTGCTCACTGTAATTGGACAGCACAGTTCAGGAATAGATAAAGTTTCTCCTTAACATATGCAAACTCATTAAAAATTTTCAAATAAATACCATTTTTAAAGAAAAAACAGAGAACAAATTAAAACAAATAGAATACTTTAGCAAGAGCTTTGCAAAACAGGATATTTAAATGGTCAGAGACCTAGTACTTAGCATTATTAGTCATCAGGGAAATGCAAGTTTAAGTCACCATGAGATAGTACTGCATATCCAATAGAATTGCTGAAATGAAAAAGACAGGCTATCTCAATGACTGGTGAAGAAGTGAAGAAACCAGAACTCTCATATTTATATAATTGTAAGTATAAATTAGATCAAACTCTATGAGAGAACACCTTTGCAATATTTATTGGTGTAAAACATGTACAAACCATATTCCTAATTTAAAAAGCATATATTTGTATACTAAAAGACATGTAAAAGAATGTTTATAACAGCACTATTCATATAGTCCCAACCTGGAAACAATCTAAATGTCCATAAATAGGAAAAGATAAACACATTTTACACTATGCATATGATGGAATATTATACAACAACAGAAATGAATGAATGGTGAATCTGATAAACATAATATTGAGTGAAAGATGCCAATCACCTATGAATTATTGTATAAATTTGCATAACGTTTTAAAAGAAGACAAAGTAATCCATAATAATAGAAGTCCAACTGGTTACCTTTGGGGTTTAGTGCCCTACAGGCATCAGTTATGTTTCTGGGGTGCTGTTACTGTTCTATATCTTGATCTGGATGGTGTAAAATTACATAAAAAATTATAGAAGTGTATCCTATGATTTTTGCATTTTTCTGGATATATTATACTCCAAATAAAACACATACTTTAAAAATATATCTTCATGTTGAAGATCTTAAAATCATAAAAACACTTCAAGAAATGCTTGAACAACCCTAGGAGCTGTGTTGAGAAGAAACATGGGCAGTCATGGATAAAAGAAGGGCTGGATCTAGTGCGATTACTCCGGCTTCAATGCCTAAGTTGATCACTGCATACTAATGCTACCATGAGACATAGAATAAAAGTAATGCTAGTCTAGTTTTGAAGGAAATGGATGTGGAATGATGAGTAACCAAACTTCCAGCATCTGATGGAGCAGACAGAAAAACACGGGCAGGATAGTTCCCATTTTCTGAGAATTCTTCACACCATTTTTCACACCCAAGAACTCAAGGAATTTACAATAAAAAGGCTCTTCCAAAATAGCAGTGCAATGGTGAATACACAAGGAGTTTCCCTGAGGGGCACAGTTGCTTGTCAGGGAGGGGCAGCAAAGTATTCTTTGCACAACAATCCTAGGTTTTGGCTTTAAAGACTCTGTCCTCGGACATCTCTCTCCACCACCAGTATAGGCACATTACTTAGGAGGCTGGAATGCCTTGGAGAATATGAATTCCTGAGAAAAAATTATTGAGAAATGTGAGGAATATACTAATTATATATAAACCAGGAAATCACTGATGTGTGATCATCTAAAAAAGTATATGAAGAGATGTACACATTAGCAATGAGAGAATGGTAAATAAATAAAAATTGGATTTCACATTACAAATAATAGCATAGCCACCAGTACAAAGATGGACAATATGAGGTGATGGTGAGGATGATGAGAAGCAACAGTTGATATCCTGTCTTGGAGATGATATACTTTGAAACTGCCATTCTGCAAAAGTAATCTGTCAGTACTCACAGAAATCAAGTACAAGAATAGACTCAATAATTTCACCTGTGAGTGAATACAGACTGGCGATATTGTCACAGAAGGGTAAGTTGGTTATATTACAATATTCACTTCAGAGTTATTTGTGGTTGAGAGAACTAGAGTAACATGTCAAAGCATTATAGTAGGTCCAGGGGAAATGGACTTCAAGATTAGGAATAAGGGGATAAAATGTGTAAGTAAAGCAAGAGTGAGATCTTTCATAAGTTATAATTGCATACCATGAAATGAGAAATACAATTAACTGAATTCTTGTCCCTGAAGTTCACAATGGGAGTTGAGAGAAGCATGCAAAAATAAGATTATTGTCTTGGTCTTTAAGCAGTTTACTTTTTTTGTTATGTAAAATAGCATTATAATGTTATAATAATCAGAAAATTCAGTAGAATATTTCCATGTCTTTATGGTATAGATAACAGACAATTATATCTGCTAATATTTCCCTACTTAGAAAAATAAAATCAAAAGAAATTCATGCAAAAATCATCCTTTTATAGAATTAAAAGTATCAAATAAGATTAATTCTGTGTCTTTCACTTTTATAATTTTAATCTTAGATGTTTTGGTAGAAAATTTACCTAAATTATTCAATTAAAATACAATTAAAACTTATATGTTCAATTTCAACAAATTCCCTAAGATGTTTATTTTGGAAAAGCCTTATTGCTGTAGTTTCCTTCTTCGTATGTTCATTCTTGCTAATGCGAAGTGCCTCCTTGGATTCTTCATCCTACGATCTGATAATATTTATAATTGTTCTAAACAACATACCTGTGAACACTGCTCCCTTACACTATCACACTAAGCATACACACTGGACGATATGAGTATAAAGCTTTCTAATAGGGAATCCATAGGTATCAGTTTGGAAAGTCTTGATTTACACGTGTTCAATTATCAATAGAACCCCTTTTTTACTCTCAAAAGTGTCCTGTTTGTACAAGCAATTATATGGTTGTCCTACTAATCAATACTTTATGTCTTCAACCAATGAATAATTCATTGGGATAAAAATCAAAGTCTCAAAAGTAGAAAATCTTGCTCATTATTTATGGCTCTTTTTCAAATTTCCCACATTAAACTCTCACCTTATGAACAGAATTAAAATTGTACAAGTTTTGTCAGTATTAGGAATGGATTCTAGCATAAATTTAGAATTAAAGTTAACATGTGACTTTGAAATGGACATACTGTAGCCCGAAAACATTTTAGAAGTATTTAGATCGCGGTCTCCTGTCCCCAAACCTAGAGATACAAGCGTTTTTGTTTTGTTTTGCTGGCTTATGCTACTGTAATAATGACTAATTGTGCTCACAGGAAAAGGTCTAAATATTATTAAAAGTTATATTTATACAAGTGCCCCGACTGCCAGCAGGGGATGCCATCACCGCACTATAAGAGGGCCCTGCATTGACCCTAGCCGCCAATAGGGGGCGACCGAGATTGCCTTTTCATATTCCTGAGGCTCTGCCTCCGGCGTGCATGGCGTCACAGCGCGGCGTGCGTGCGTGGGGTCATAGTGCCGTGTGCGTGGCGTAAGAGCGCCGGCCTCTGAGCGTGGCGTCAGAACGCCGGCGTGCGAGCGCACCGTCACATCGCCGGCGTGCGTCGCGTCAGAGCGCCTGCGTGCAAGCGTGGCGTCACAGGGCCGGCGTGCGAGCGTGGCGTCACAGCGCGGGGTGCGTGCGTG